>JAWQEG010002092.1:5000-37500 GCA_033782935.1 Petrolisthes cinctipes | reverse complement strand
CGTATCCAAATAATGTAAAATAGTATCCAAAAGGTATCCAATATTTTTTCTTTAAAAAAATGCATTATAGTTAATTCTTACCGTCTTTTTAGACATCATACGGTTGGCAGCCAAGTTGCTATGTGCTGCCTGGTGATGGACTCACGGAGAATGGTTGTACACTACAAATTTGGAGCTAAACTTAAACTACTGTTTGGGTCTTCCAAGAACATTATTTATTTAAGTATTTAAACCTATGAGCGCGCGAATCTACACTCCTAAAAAAAAACGTCCCAAAAGTGCAAAAGAGCGTCATTGTACAGAATGTATTAATTTAAGTGCAATACAAACTATTAATAAAAAAATTCTTTAAACTAAAGAAGCACAAATTATGATAGTACAATATTGCACACTTATTTCTCCATGTCCTCAATGGCAGCCTGTATTTGACTAGCGCCAGTTTAAGAGACATTCCTTTAAAATCCACCAATCACTTAGAAAGATCAACACTCCATGGACCGTGACTCTGTCAGACAAGGCTGCCACTCGTAGGGGATTTCCCCTACGGTAGGGGATTTCAGCCTAACGTAGGGGGTAGGGGATACCTACGGGGAAAATGGCAATGTGTAGGTGGAAAATGACGATATATAGCCATAATGTAGGGGATTTTTCACACACAAGAAAGACACAGGAAAGTAAAATTCAAATCCAAGTCGACTATCTTCAAACGTAAACGAACACAATTTTATTCTCCCTATTATACTTAGATAAATAGATATATGTCTTCTTAGGCACTCTTAAAAGGTATTCTAATATTTATTGAATGAAAATGGCATGAGTATTGTTATAATTGGTGCTAATTTTTTACGATATGAAGGTGTAACGTTAAAATGATAGAGAAAGAGAGAGAGAGATATACTGTATGTGTGTGTGTGTGTGTGTGTGTGAGAGAGAGAGAGAGAGGTATATTGTGTGTGTGTGTGTGTGAGACAGAGAGAGAGGTACTGTGTGTGTGTGTGTGTGTGACAGAGAGGGAAGAGGAATGAAGTACTGTGTGTGTGTGTGTGAGAGAGAGAGAGGTATATATACTGAGTGTGTGTGTGTGTGACAGAGAGAGAGAGAGGAGAGAGGTACTGTGTGTGTGTGTGTATTTTTCACACCTGTTTCTACAAGGTCATAAATATTGTCACAATCACACCTGTTAATTCATTGTATGGTTTCACACACACACACACACACACACATCTGTCACTCACTCTCTCTCTCACACACAGACATCTCTATCTGTCTGTCACACACACACATCTGTCACTCACTCACTCTCTCTCACACAATTTGGGATTGTTTCCTTAAATGTGTAACCCCTGTTCACCTAGCAGAGAATAGGTACGGGACGTAAGTCGAGGAGTTGTGACCTCGCTATTCCGGTGTGTGGAAAAAGGTTCCAACCTTACCCAAAGATCGGTCACTACGAGCTCTGAGCTCATTCCGGGAGGGTAACAGTTGGTGAGCACGTGTCCAGGACGTGATCAAGACCAGGTGAAACAAACAAACACACACCTGTCACTCACACACACACACACATCTCTCTCTCTCTCTCTGTATGTCTGTCACACACACACACACACATACATCGCTCTCTCTCTCTCTCTCTCGCCTTGCCACAAATCACTGCAGAGGTAGAGAGGACCTTCTTTAAACTTAATGCTAACAAAACAAAGCTAAGGAATTCCCTAGCTGTACAGACTTTGGAGGCTATCATCAAAACAGCTGAAACCTTTCCATCTCATGTTGATGTTAACGCAAGGTTTGCTCACTTGTATAGCAATGCAAGAAAGAAGTACATGGAGAAATACACAGAGAATGAGAAGACTGAGGACTTTCAGTGATACATGAACTGACAGTACTGTCCATATTTTAATTTTCATTTACACACATGTAGCCTACACTACATACATAATTTAAGTATTGATTTTTGACCGGGGAAAATGAGCAAAAAATCGCTAGTCGCCTGGCAGTGTTTATGCCTCATTTCCCCACTCAGTAGGCTACACTTGCATACAGTACACATATTTCTTTTAATATTACCAGAGTTTGTTTATTTCATGGAATACCAAAGAATAGATTATTATTTTATACCAAAAAGTATTTTCTACAAGTTTTGCAATGAAAACATGATAAAAATGAAAAAAAAAACTTTTATTTTCACCTTACGGTAGGCAATAAGTAGGCCACCGGTAACAAGTATTTAAAATGTATTTAGGGAATTTTGATCTAATATTACGAATTTTCAAACTTATTTTAGTGAATTGATGTTTTGAACTAGTGGGAACACTCGGTCTAGGTGTAGTATATTCGGGATGGGTGTAGGGGGAAGTAGGGGAAAATGAGCCCGCTCGGTAGGGGAAATTGAATTTTCAGAGTGGCAGCCCTGCCTGAGTGTCAGAGCTCTACCCTCTCTGCCTCTCATGATCTCATCCCTCCTCTCACCTGAACAGAACGCGTCCACGAGCGGCGACGAGCCCACGGCATGTTTACTACCCAGAGTCCCCGCTCAGCGCTCACGAAACAGTTACCCTATCATTCAATTGGGAGCGATATAGTAATTATGAGTTCTGATTGGTGTTCACTTTTTCGTAAAAAATAATGACTGTGAGCAAATTAATATTAAATAGTATCCAATTCTTTAATAAAAATAGCAAAACGTATCCATTTTTGTCCTCCTCATTCAATTTCGTATCCTTTTGTCCAGCGTCGTAAAAACGTATCAGTAACATCAAAAAGTATCCAAAGGATACTTTCGTATCCATACTTGCAACCCTGCACACACTATTGTTTACATTTACTTACTGGTGACGTCACGACCCAGTCAGCCAATCACAGCCACAATTTTTCCCGCGAGTCAGAAAACCCACGAATCGTGTTTACATTCTACTGGTGACGTCACGACCCAGTCAGCCAATCACCGACCATCATTTTTCCCGCGCGTCAGAAAACCCGCGAATCGTGTTTACATTTTGCCGGGTCAACCAATCACCATCCTTCCATCCGGCCCGGAGAACAAATTGACGTCACACAACGGCAAAACCCAAACATCAGTCACTCGATTACCGGTTTACGCCAGTCATGCTGTCATAATCAGAAACAGTATTACCGTATTCGGACATATAGTGACCTCTATCTTCGGTAATGGGTATCGTACGTAGGTAAGAAGAGAAATTGTATCATCGGATCCGGAGCTATTCATCGTATCCGGACCTTTATCGTCGGTAATGGCCGGGTATCGTAATGTCATCGTATCCGGAGCTAAACGGATCCCTATCGTCGGGAATTAATGGGTATCGTACATAGGCAAGAATAGAAACTGTGTCATCGTATCCGGAGTTAATCATCGTATATATGCCATCCGTGTCATTGTAATTTATTAACTCATTAACTATATTAACGTGTTGGTCTGAATATCACACCTGTGTTAAGGGACCCTGTGATGTAGTCAGAAAATTGGAGATAAATGGGTCCTTCAAATATTGCCACGAAACACACACACACACACACACACACACACACACCTAGGCTATAAAGAAGGAGCTTGTTTCGTGGCATGGTCAGGAGGAATCAGAAGCCTCAAATTTATTTTCATACACGATCACAGGATCCTTAATATTTTATGGCATTAGAAAACAAATAATGCATAATATAATAGTCTATACTGTAATACATCATTTTCTTTCATTCAATACAACAGTTTGGTTTAGGATATTTTTAAGGGGAGACCAATACAATACCAAATTAAATTAACATACGGGTTTATTAATTAAGGATCGACCCTGTGATTGTGTATGAAAACTTGGAGGCTTCTGATTCCTCCTGACTATGCCACGAAACAACCTCCTTCCATATAGCCTAGGTGTGTGCGTGTGTGTTTGTGTGTTTTGACAGGGTTCCTTATGTTTTACCTACACTACACTACAGCTGTCCCCTACACCTTCACTACAGCTATCCCACCACCATCTTCACTACAGCTATCCCCTCTCTCTTTTATACAACTATCCCCTCTCTCTTTTTTACAACTATCCCTCTCTTTTTTTTACAACAATCCCCTCTCTCTTTTTTACAGCTCTCCCCACTTCTCTTTTTTACAACAATCCCCTCTCTTTTTTACAACAATCCCCTCTCCTTTTTACAACTATCCCCTCTCTCTTTTTTACAACTATCCCCCCCTCTCTTTTTTATAGCTCTCCCACTCTCTCTTTTTTACAACAATCCCCTCTCTCTGTTTTACAACTATCCCCTCTCTCTTTTTTACAACTATCCCCTCTCTCTTTTTTACAGCTCTCCCCACTTCTCTTTTTTACAACAATCCCCTCTCTCTATTTTACATCTATCCCCTCTCTTTTTTTTTACAGTGCTGGCTGATATGAACTTCCCAACACACAGCATATGTTCTGGAGGTGAGGGTCGTCCTAAGGAATACAGGGCTGATGGAGTGGGTGTAGCTGCTCTGTTGGAAGGCATTCTCAAACTCATGCCCCTCGATTCCTATAGTGATTACCAGGTATGTGTATATTCATTCATTCATTCATTTATAAACAGTAATTTCAATCAGATTTTTTTTTTAAGTGTTATAGTGATTACCACACACACACACACACCTATATGGAAGGAGCTACACACACACACACACATACACACACACACCTATATGGAAGGAGCCACACACACACACACACATACACACACACACCTATATGGAAGGAGCTACACACACACCTATATGGAAGGAGCTACACACACACACATACCTATATGGAAGGAGCTACACACACAGTCGCTAAACTCATAACAATAACTTCAGTCTGAGCTTGTGTTGCATACTTTCAATCAGATTTTAAGTGTTCGTGTTACATTGATTACCAGACGTGTACAGTCAGACATACAACACTCATAACAATATTTTTAATCATTTTTTAAGTATTGCAATGATTTATGGATTTTGCTTCAAACTAAAAACAGCTTTAGTTTGTCTATACATGGGGTGCACTTTACTGTATATCCAGTGTTTAAGTTAAGGGGGTGCGGGAATAGGGGGACAGGCTTGGGGGGGGGGTGCAGGAATAGGGGGACAGGCTTGGGGGGATAGAAAGCCTGTCCCCTATTCCCCCCCCCAATCCTGTCCCCCTACTCAAGCACCCACCAAAACACCCCCGACTCCCCCAAAAAAACCTGCACCCCCCTAAACCCCCCCCCCAAGCCTGTCTCCCTATTCCCGTACCCCCTTAAGTTAATTTAATTGATATACCTTTGCTGTTACCCAACCCATAAAAGAAAATAAATATATAGAAAACATTTTACATTAACTTTTAATACTGCGTCCATCCTGGGTGATGTTAAATTTAAGAACTACAACCGTATACATTGGTGGCCTGTGTTTCAGATTGGATTGATGGAGAGAACACCGACCGATGTAATACAAGGAGTCGCCGTCAATGAATGGAAGGGCTACATGCAGATCTGTGCCAAGGCCTATGGTGGTAAAGTCGAAGTGGAGTACATAGAACGCTTTGAATTCTACGAGCGAGCCAAGAAGGCCTATGCCATCATTCATACTGGGTATTATTATTATTATGAACTGTTTTCTTTTTTGGTTCAACCTGTACTGTATGCATGGAATTGGTATCTATACTGTACTGTTCACAGCACATCACACACCTCAAGTTATCTTATTTCACACATCTACACAACCCTTAACACATATTAACACATCTTCACTGCACATCTCACATCTATGCATTTTATGGTAGATTTTTATCACATAATACTGTTTGAGCTTGAAAAATCTACAGAAATTCCAATGTGTGTTATTACTTCTCTCTATTTCAAACACGTGAACCCAATGATTAAAGTACAGTACAACCCAATAATAAATTAATATCTGGAATATCATCAATCACCTCTGTGTGTGTGTTTTGGAATGGGAAGTAAAACGTGTCTTGATCTCAACATTTGAGTCACAACGACTGCAAGTGAACCCAATTTGGGTTCAACCCCTGGGTCGGCACTGACGAAATGGGTTAACCCAGACCAAATTGGGGTGAGACTTAACACAGATAAAAGTTGGTTGGTTACATTACCGGGTAGATGATTAACTTTCTCACATTCAGAGTATATACAGCCTAAAGTACACTTACATTGGGACAACTGCCAGGACCCCATTTAATTGTCAGGCCTAGATTAAATATATTGTTCAGAAAAGAGCCCGGTAATGCTCCACCTGGCACCATACATGGAAACCTGGGGTTGTATGCAAGAATATCCCTGGTGTTAACGAACGCGTCATACTGCTACTATCTCTTACAGTTCCGACTGGACCACCCGGTATCTAGATATCGTAAATGTGGCAACAGTGTGTGTGTGTGTGTGTGTGTGTGTGTGTACTCGAATACTGTTCAGATCGTCCAGGTGGGGTATTTAGTTATGAAGGAAGTTTCGTATGCATGTACAGTAACACATTGTAACGTGACTTACAAATAAAATAAAAAATCAGAGGTGAACTTCAAATAATGCTTGTCAAAATGTGATGACCAAAGCAAATAACCTATATATCTGTCCGAACCTAGTTTGGAAAAGAAAAAAAACAATATCTTGTCAACGAGTCGTGAGCTGTCGGTCCGAACGGCTGAGTAATGTTGTATGTCAATCATCAAAACCACTAAGAAGAAATGTTCACTGTTCAGGCTACCAACAACTTTACCTTAGCTTCAACTACTCATTGTGTAATATAGTAGTTAAATTTCCATATCAGCATTCCTCAACCACTCTGCTGCCTGACAACTCAAGACTCTTCTACACGAATATAATAACTGTTTGCCGAAGCTTCAAGTAAGTCCACATTCTTCACACAACCACACAACGCCATCTATGGAATGAACTTTAAGGCAGAGTCACGTTCACTACAGAGGGAGAGAGTTGACGATCCGGAGAGCTTTCGAGTATGCACACACGAACTAACACTCACACACACACACACACACACACTGTTGCCATATTTCGTCTAGATACTGGGTGGCCTAGTCGGAACTGTAATAACTTAATAAGACTGTACATTATGGCTCTGTTCTAGTTTGTTTACAGAGCCATCGTACCGGTACCACACCATCGTATTCACCACAAATTTACCAGAATACGGCCTCCTGTTACATGACTGTCTAATGTCTCCTATACTATTAAGGGGGTGCGGGAGTAGGGGACAGGCTTGGGAGGGGTTTGGGGGGTGCGGGAATAGGGGGAGGGGTTTGGGGGGTGCGGGAATAGGGGAACAGGCTTGGGGGGGTGGGGGTAGAAAGCCTGTCCTCTATTCCCGAACCCCTAACCCCCCCACCCACCCCCCCACAAGCCTGTTCCCCCTACTCCCGCACACCCCAAAACCACCCCAAGCTTGTCCCCTACTGCCGCACCCCCCCCAAGCTTGTCCCCTATTCCCTCACCCCCCCCAAGCATGTCCCCCTACTCCCGCAACCCCCAAAACCCCCCCAAGCCTGTCCCCTATTCCCGCACCCCCTTAAAATGTATTGTTTCCCCATTACAGGGAGACGGCCCCTTATAGCAACGTCATCTTGCAGCGAGGTGTGTGTTGAGTCTCCACCAGTTGGGACCAAGAGAGGAAACACCAACATACTACACTGAGGCTCCATCATGATAATATTGATTGACAAACTACATTATAATTATTCTGATTATACAAACAAACATAAACATTGATTGCCCATGAAAAAATATTAATTGACAACCTACATTATATAGAAATATCAACATTGACTGACTCTCCATGAAAAAATATTAATAGATAACCTACATTATATAGAAATATCAACATTGACTCCTCACGAAATAATATTAATAGACAAACTACATTACATTATAGAGAAACCTCAACACTAACTCTCCATGAAATAATTACTAAACAACAAGTTACATGTACACTCGTGATACATAATTTCTGACCAGAGACGAACGGCAGGCACCACACACACACACACACACATACCTTGCATTCTAACTCAGCCTCTATATATGTGTGTACTGGGTGGGGAAATGAGCAATACCAGGCGATTCGAAGCTTTGTTCTCTTTACACTCTGGTCAGAAATTATGTATCACGAGTGTACTACATCATAATAATTATAAACATGTAAAGTATACATATATTTAGATACTTACCTTTTTGTATATGGTGAATTGTTATAATAGGGACATTGACAATCTCCTCCTCCTTCTTCTTCATCCATAGAAGTGATGGTAACTTTGTATTTGATTATTTTAGTTCCTTCTTCATCCATAGAAGTGATGGTAACGTAATATATGGTTATTTTAGTTCCTCCTTTATCTATAGAAGTAATGGTAACTTGGTATTTGATTATTTTAGTTCCTTCTTCATCCATAGAAGTGATGGTAACGTAATATATGGTTATTTTAGTTCCTTCTTTATCTATAGAAGTAATGGTAACTTGGTATTTAGTTATTTTAGTTCCTTCTTGCCAAATTGAGGTGAAATTCAATTATCTACTGGTCACTTTAGTCTTATCCAATGTTCACTGTAATCTTTTGGTGCTGTACGTGATATTGGGTAGTATGCACGAACATTCATGGTGTATACGATGGCGTGGTTCTATTAATTGTTTTTCTATGGAGCCATCGTACCGGTACCACGCCATCATCGTACGCACCATGAATGTCCTTGAATACGAGCCATTGACACCTACACAGCAAGCAATGGACCTCATCACATTATCACACGAATTTAATTTTTCTAACCTGGGATTTGTATTCACTATTTTCTGTGGTCCATCTTTCACTAATTGTATTTATCACTTATGTTCACTGATAATTACATATGGTTGTAATTATAACACTTACACACAATACAATTCCACCTCGGTTTTTTTTTTTTCATACAATGGCTTATGCATTTTCATTATCACTTGCATCTGAAGCCAATGAAGGTAGCTATAATTTATAGTACAGTATAATAGGCAATAATTGATAGCCAGTATTATATGTATTCAGTAGGTCCACTTATACAGTACAATGTTATTATTATTATTATTATAGCTTTTGTAATATCATAACTTGGAGCTAATAATCAGAAGGCCTTTCCTTTCAATATTAAAGTTTCAACACCAACTAGTAGCTGTTTCCATCCCACAAACCTTTCTCCACCACAGAAAAAAAAATAAAATAAAAAAAATGCACTACGATATAATAAATTTATATAAATATAAATTTAGCCTCATAGCATCAGTTGTGAGTTGGTACCGTACAGCCATGGCTGATAGTGCTGGTCCACGGTCCAAGGAGTGTTGGAGAGTAACTGAACAGAGTTTGAACAAGTGAATTTCCCAAACAGTTCTCAACGTTGAGAGAGGTTTAGAAGACTCACTTTTTCGAACTCTGTTTAATGCTCCCATAATAATAAATACACTTGGGGAATTTACTACATAGGCTAAAACTATAGTCGTCACGGTCGTCACAGGTCACACGCACGCACTCTCACACGCACGCACTCTCACACAGTCACAACGAAACTGGGGCTTCGGGCAAGTTGGGAGCTCAATTGGGTCTGGGGTCTTGGGGTTGGGGTTGGGTTGGGGAGGTGGTGGTGGTGGTGGTGTCGATCGAGTGTTGAGGTGGTTGCTTCACACTGGTTCACAGCTTCGATCCCACGAACACTTACTGTATATTCGATTCTTCGGAACTGTATCATATATAAATTTCGAATCACGCCATATTTTCTCACAGTAGCTATTCATTCATCTTATTAATAATTCATTTCAGCAAGTTTCTAGATTACTATAAACATTATATCATTTCTTCTCACGTTGTTTATGGATAGTTATTTATTTTCTGGTTAATTAAGGGGGTGCGGGAATTGGGGGACAAGCTTGGGGGGTGGGGGTTAGGGGGGGGGTGGGAGTAGGGGACAGGCTTGGGGGGGTTTAGGGGGACAGGCTTGGGGGGGTGCGGGAATAGGGGACAGGCTTTCTTCTCCCCCCCCTACCCCAAGCCTGTCCCCCCTACTCCCGCACCCCCCTCCCCCCAAGCCTGTCCCCCTACTCCCGCACCCCCCTCCCCCCAAGCCTGTCCCCTACTTCCGCACCCCCTTAAGCCTTAATTGCAATTGTGTATTATTTAAGTATTATTAGACCTTATATTTCACACATACACACACACACACACATACACACACACACACACACACATGCACTACACACACACACACACACACACATGCACCACACACACACACACACACATACACACACACACACACACACATGCACCACACACACACACACATGCACCACACACACACACACATGCACCACACACACACACACACACACACACACCACACACACACACACATGCACCACACACACACACACACACATACACACTTGATATTATTTTATGATTTCCTACACAGTACTCGGTTGGAAGGAATGGTAAGCAACTCGTCATTGAACACCTATATAAGTAACTGTGATAGATTGATAGATTGACTGATTGATTGATATTAGGCGCGAGGTCATATAGCGCCAGTAAAAAAAAGGTGATAGAGAGGTGAGTGAGACAGGTAGGTAACTTTGATAGACAAATTAACTACCTCGATCGAACAGCCAGTGGTCCAATTAATAGTTGAGTTAAAATTTCCAGACATAGAACACAAACATGTAGATGAGTAGTTACTTTAAGGGAGTGCGGGGGTTGGGGACAGGCTTGGGGGAGGGG
Organism: Petrolisthes cinctipes; assembly: GCA_033782935.1. Taxonomy (NCBI): domain Eukaryota; kingdom Metazoa; phylum Arthropoda; class Malacostraca; order Decapoda; family Porcellanidae; genus Petrolisthes; species Petrolisthes cinctipes. The sequence continues at coordinate 26,734 of JAWQEG010002092.1, read as the reverse complement.
GGGTTTGGGGGGTGCGGGAATAGGGGGAGGGGGGGTTTGGGGGGTGCGGGAATAGGGGGACAGGCTTGGGGGAGGGGGGGTTTGGGGGGGTGCGGGAGTTGGGGACAGGCTAGGGGGAGGGGGGGTTTGGGGGGGTGCGGGTATAGGGGAACAGGCTTGGGGGGGGTAGAAAGCCTGTCCCCTATATTCCTGCACCCACCTAACCCCCTCCCCTTCAAGCCTGTCCCCCCTATTCCCGCACCCCCAAGCCTGTCTCCTACTCCCGCACCCCCCCTAAACCCCCACCCCCCAAGCCTGTCCCCCTATTCCCGCACTCCCTTACGAGTTTGGGGGCCTCTTGTTGACCCTCCTCCCTGGCCTAGAGAGAGAGAGAGAGAGAGAGAAAAGAGAGAGAGAGATAGAGGCATATTATCTCCTCCATTTTTCCCTCCTCACTTCTGTCGCTCTCTGCCACGGTGATCGCGAACTTAATTAATTATCTAATGTACTTACACACACACACACAAACATCTACTTCCTTACCTTTACTCCAGCTTAACTCAATCATCCCATCCACCTACACCTACCTACCTACCTACCTACCTATAGTCTCCCCATGCAGCAGGGTCGATTCCACAGTCGTTGGTATTGGTTTGTAAGCACGCAAACGAAAGAATCATAATTAGCCGTTTAAATGACTTATGGCTGAATTATGTAATGAATTTGGTGAGTAAACTATGAAGTGATCATCATTATCTTACTGTTGGATAGATTTTGTGAATGTGGATACTCAGCCTTGGGGAAATAATGAAGCCTTACAAGGTGGTTGGTTGGTTGGGAAGCTAATAAACAAAAACAATACGACTGTGGAATCGACCCGCAGACAGTCACCACTTCTTCCACACTCACTATAACATGGGATGGAGTCTTTAGTTACAATCCTCGGCCACTAGCTGTCGCCTTTCTGATCTCCCCAATTGTCCTGTCCTCCCTCCCCAATCCTCGGCCACTGTCGCCTTTCTGATCTCCCCAATTGTCCTGTCCTCCTTCCCCACCTCCATTCTATCAATCAAGCAAACTATCATCTCCAGCTTCCCCATCTCTCTGCTTCAGGAAACTATGGATACCTTCGATATTCTCACTTTTAAATTATTAGACTCCTCCCCTCTGAACCAGCAGTGTCCCTCTTGCTCTTGTCCGCCACCCAACTATGTACACTCGTGATACGAAATTTCTGACCAGAGACGAACGGCAGGCACCACACACACACACACACACACACCCAGCTTCCGAACTCAGCCACTATAGGTGTACTGGGTGTGGAAATGAACAATACCAGGCGATTCAAAGCTTTCTACTCCTCACACTCTGGTCAGAAATTATGTATCACGAGTGTACTGTATGTACAGTCACTCATAAAAATTAAGACCCCCACAGGCCAGTCATCTTTTCATACTTGTGATATCGGTTCTGGCAACAGTGTACGTGACGTCAGTGATGGCGCTTGAGAGATGAAGTTGATTTGCTCGACACATTTGTAACTAATGGTAGATAAGACGAAGCATGAGTTGGGATAATGTTTCGAGCAAACCAACCTTCCTCCAAACACAACCCACACCACACCACCTCTGACGTTCACACTCCCAGCGTTATCAACGTTGGCCGAGATAACCCCGAAACACTAGTTGTGAGCTCTGCTCGCTCGAACCATTCACTGGTGGGAGGGAGAAGTAAGGAGGGATTTGAGGAGGGTAGGGGGGGGGGGTGTCTATACAAGAGAGGTGAGAAATTATTCTTGGGGAGGTAAAAAATGAGTGGAAGCTTTAATAAAAGTACGAAGATACACCCGGTTAACAATTATTTATATACCGACATTCGTGTCAATTATTAACATCATTAAAGGTAAGATTAACTTTTTCATATTATGATGTAACACAAAAACAACCGAGGTAATATTATTGTATACGGTATTTTTTCGTATAATATTTAATGGTTATTATCAAGCACTAAACGCTGAAAAATACTTACACAATAACTGAAAAAGAATCATGAACCAGAATGCTCTTTATTAAATGAAGCAAATGTGAATACCTTTATATTACATGTGTCAAGTGTTGATACCACTAACACACACTTCCATTTCCCCCGTATCTACCTAACAGTTTATAATCGTGTCAAATATCAAGGCTCTCATTATCCCTCACGTGATAGCAACCTTGTAATATTCTGAATACTTTTAATAATAGCTCGTTGTATTGAATATAGTGCTGTTTGATAATTTACTATAAATCCCTCAGTATTTCATCTGTTTCTAGGTAGCAATTTTTTTTTATTTTGGCAGATAATACATGTGAGCAGAGGCCAGGGAGATGCGTCTGGCACCCACAGGCTTGTCAACTGTACTTTTTTTTTTTTTTTTTTTGCATTAATTAGAGATTGACGTTGACTCTAGTCTCGTTAGCCCAAATTAGTTTTGATACTCCAAGAGGATTATGAGTTGGTTGAAAACCACTAAACTGGTAAGGGTATTGAAGACTGAGTGTGGAAATATTCCCTCTCCAACATGTTGGCAGTCCTGATGACTTGAAGATGTGTAAGGTGGTGCAGTCAGTCAGTTCACAAGACAAGATGTATATGGAAATTCACACTAATATCAACCTTGTAGCAGAAGACAGTAAAGACCAAAACGGCATCAAATACAACGGTGTGAGTATTGGTAGAGTGTATATGGAAATTGACACTAATATCAACCTTGTAGCAGAAGACAGTAAAGACCAAAACTGCATCAAATACAACGGTGTGAGTATTGGTAGAGTGTATATGGAAATTCACATTAATATCAGCCTTGTAGCAGAAGACAGTAAAGACCAATACGGCATCAAATACAACGGTGTGAGTATTGGGAAGGTGTTGTATGATGGGAAACACAGGATTTCAGACCTTAACACGCCTTCAATAAAGTTTAATTTTAAGAAATGTTGAAAATAGTTGCCAGCTTCTTTATTAACATGTCCGATGAAACCTCAACTGTGCATCCCATGTATTACTTGATGGAACTATTACAATGTTTAAATAATTATGAATATAGTTCTCTCGCAACTCATGACAGATAAAACCAATAGAACCTCTGTCACCAACATTATTATGTTATGTGTGTGTGTACTGGCTTATATAATTATATAAGTATATTACATGCACACAGAAAAGAGAGATACACACGGAGAAGAGAGATACAGGCCAAATAATATTTTTTGCTACCAAGAGACAAATGACAAAAAAAGGGTTTCATAGTCAAATTCCAATATTTCAATACAACGAGCTTATTATTAAAAGTATTCAGAATATTACAAGGTTGCTATCACGTGAGGGATAATGAGAGCCTTGATATTTAACACGATTATAAACTGTTAGGTAGATACGGGGGAAATGGAAGTGTGTGTTAGTGGTATCAACACTTGACACATGTAATATAAAGGTATTCACATTTGCTTCATTTAATAAAGAGCATTCTGGTTCATGATTCTTTTTCAGTTATTGTGTAAGTATTTTTCAGCGTTTAGTGCTTGATAATAACCATTAAATATTATACGAAAAAATACCGTATACAATAATATTACCTCGGTTGTTTTTGTGTTACATCATAATATGAAAAAGTTAATCTTACCTTTAATGATGTTAATAATTGACACGAATGTCGGTATATAAATAATTGATAACCGGGTGTATCTTCGTACTTTTATTAAAGCTTCCACACATTTTTTACCTCCCCAAGAATAATTTCTCACCTCTCTTGTATAGACACCCCCCCTACCCTCCTCAAATCCCTCCTTACTTCTCCCTCCCACCAGTGAATGGTTCGAGCGAGCAGAGCTCACAACTAGTGTTTCGGGGTTATCTCGGCCAACATTGACAACGCTGGGTGGGCCTCACGGGAGTGTTACCAGCTGTACAATGTTACCAGAACCGATATCACACCACTTAAAAGGTGTCTTGCCTGGGGGTGTCTTTACTTTTATGAGTGTACGTTACTTCCCACCAAATACTACTCACTTATCCACTCATCACACACACAATTAAAGGATGCCACCCCCACTACTTTTTGGGTTTAAGATTCCCTTGACTCCCTCCACAGAGCATTTCAATTTATTCTTATATTATTACAGTAAAGTCGAATACTGAATACCTGTTTTGTCCTTTATATTATAACAATCATAAAAGTAACTGGTTAAGGACAAGGATAATCACTACTTAAAATTCCGTTAACTGTGTGGGGAGTGTTGTGTTATTGTAGACAACAATGTTCTTCATCTCATTAGGTTGTATCTATATTACTGTAATTTTTACAAATCGTAATGAAAATGAAGAAATAAACTCATCAACCAATCATCTCCGTCGTTACATGTTCAACTCTCTTTCTTCTCTACACCTCCGTCTCCACCTTGTGGGGTAGGGTATAGAGGAGGCCAGGGGGAGTACCAATAAACCTTGTATGATTCACTCTCTCATACACAGTTTCAGATACGTGAGTCGACAGATTGGAACTCTGAACCCCATACATTTAGCGTTGGCAGTGCTGACTGTATCACGGAAATCTGTCCGGAGCTGTACATTGGAGGGCTACTGATTCCTCCAAAACATATCTGGAAACAGGAGCAGATTAACAAAAACCATGATGGCTTATTGTATGGAATAGTTTGGAGGAATTGGTTGCTCCAGATTTACCAAAGGTGTTTTACCCATTAATTAAGGAAGCCAAGAAACTTTATTCATGCTGGGATGGATTTTGTCGGCTTTTTTTTTTTTTTTTTTTTTTTGTATAACAAGAAATCATCAGCATGGATAATAATTGCTTGTTCTGCACCTGTGTGACTAAACACTATGATTTCCTTACAGTTTAATTAATATGATAGGTGTGTAAAGAAATTCTCATGTGTCAACAATTCTAATACTTTATTGAAATTTCAACAGTAACATTTTTTTTCCCTTCACATTATTATAAACTGTGGGATTGTTTTTGCTCTTACTACTCCTCTCATCTCTCTAACAATACATTTTCACTTTTTTTTTTTCTTTTTCTAGAGAGACACAACCACATCCATGTCTTGGTTAACCTACCGAGCAACATCTCTTGTGAAAGCTAAATGTCAAGTGTACTCTATGTGAACCATAAACCTGTTAAGAGCATCCAACTCCAGTTTTTGCTGTCACTTTATGCAGAGATCACAATTAATAAAGTCTTGTACCCCAACTCCGACTTGCGCATTTCCTGTGGTGACTAAAAATTATTATAACATGTTGGTTGGAGAAAATAAAGTATATATATATATATGTTTATAAATGCAAATGTTTGGCCTAGTTGGGTTAGGATTTACAAAATTCACTGATGGTTAACCACAAATGATACAGTACAGTACATTCTTCATTCCAATACAGTATGCGTTGCTGCATTACACTCCCACTGTTCAATAACATTCCTCAATTTTTTGCTCACCCAGGCAAGATGAAGTGGAATTTATGAAGTGGAATTTATGTCCGATATTCTTATTATGTCCGATATTTATGAAGTGGAATTTATGTCCGATATTCTTATTATGTCCGATATTTATGAAGTGGAATTTATGTCCGATATTCTTTTTAGATAATGGATAACCATGATGCTTATGTTACATACTAAAAAAAAGGGCACGAGACAGAATTTATGTTTTGTTTATTAGTAGAAACACAGTAAGCCATGATACGAAATGAAGACATATTATTATTATTCTATTGACTTCGCTTCATGTAACCAGGGTGGGCTATGAGTTATTTAAGGACTATGATTGTACTCACACAAAGAGAATAGAAGGGAAAGACTACCAGAATGAATGCAGGGGAGTGATGTACTGTAATTGGGGGTGGAGGCTTGTACGAGGGGAAGCTATAAATTGGAAAAGAAGATTGATTTGATGGGGGAGGGGGGCGAAATAATATATGAGGGAGGATGGTAAAGTATGATATGAGATGATTCTACTGCTTTCTTAATCAATAGAGAATCAGAAGTGGTCCAAGAAACAGTAATGCATGTTGAGGTGTAGCCTACAGTAAAGGTTATGGGCCAAAAATGTAGGTAGGCTACCGTGTGTATTAAATGAGGGATGAATCTGAAAAGTTGTTCTGTATGAGGAAAGACTTGTAAAAGGCATAAAAACTAAAAGACACTCAGTGGTAGCAGAACTTGTAAGGTGGTAAGTATACCATGGATACAAAAAATTGGTGAAATAGCTTGAGGAAATACAAAGTTGAGAAATGTATGAGTGTGACGGAATGATAAAGGCTTCTTGATTCTTGCTTTCATCCATAAATGTAAACATAAAGAAGTACTGTTACTCTGACGGAGGTAAATTTTTGTTTTAATATCTTGAGGAAAAACCATGAAAATACAGTACAGTCCTTTTCATTATACAAAATTATAATTAACTTTTCTTTATGATAAATAAGGGTATGAATAATTTGGAATAATCAATATAATGTATACTGTATATCTATCCAGTACATACAGTTTGCTTTGAATATCAATAAGAAAACTTTGCCTTGTTCAATGATCTTTTACAGCTTCTTATACACATCAAGCTGCAAATCACTCCATGTTGGGTAAACTATACAGCAGATGTATTTGCTGATGTGGTGGAATTGTAATCCATAATTTGTAGCTCAAACATAAAAGATGAGGAGGAATTTATACCAGTAAGCCTCTAGGTAAGATGGTTCAATTATGTTGCTATATGAAGCTTGTGTGTGTGTGTTTTTTTTTTTCATGCAAATAACACAGCAAGTCAAAATGCAAAGAGGCCAACTAGTTTCTTCACTTTGTCTGTCCTCGGTGAACTAATTGTTACAACCTGTAGCTGTAACGTGTGAATACGTCATTAGCTGAACAACACTATAATTATCTTGTCACACACTCACAGACGAGAGGGATAAAAACATCACCTATTCCCTTCTTAATATAAAACGGTAAAATGTAAGGGAACTGGAGGCAAACGGTCCTTCATCAAACTGCCTTATAAAACATAATTATCACCTACACCTGAGATAATCTATGTTTCATGGCAAAGACTGGAGGAATCGGTAGCCTCTCCTCAGATTCACACCCAGCAGTTTAACCCTTTAATGTCAGTTCATCATTACCTGCAATAGACGAGAAGGTGTCCTCACCAATACAAAAGGAAACTAATGACAACTATATCTCACTTCATCACACTTCCACTCCACAACCTTCACAAAAAAATTACACGGTCCATTCGAGTTTAGCACTGAACTATTATGGTGTCTATAACCTGAACTGTATTTTTGTAATAACTTTATCTTTAACAAATACAGAAATATCATAGTAAAACTTTATCACCCCTGGATTATGAAAAGTCAGCCAATACAATGTCTAGAGTTTAGATCAAGGACTGCTGCACTCTACTTCCTTCTTTGCTTTCCTCCTGTAATATTCCTTAAACTGTGTCTGATGACTTTTGCAGTTTTCTCAGACCAACGTCAAACATTTCTTATGTTGGAGGCAATAATATTCCCGATGCCAAAACTGAAAGGTTAAAAGCACTCAGTTCAACCATAAACAACAGCTCAAGTCATAGATAACATAGAGTATAGTACTTGGGATAATGCTTAATATACCGGTTTATTTCACAAGAAAACCCTGTCACCTAAGGAATAATATTCCTGATTGAAGTACAAAGTCAAAATATTATTCTACCTTGGATATTCAACTGGCATAAAGTTCTTTTTGCATGTACATTATCATTTAATGTACCGGTAACTGCTTCCATTATTGAGATGCTGTAACAGAAATAACAGCATGTTACAGACAACAGATATTGTCCACTCTTGGAACTTTGGGCCATATCCATGATAGCAAATGAATGTCATAGGTTATAGCCAAGGTACAATGGTTGTTTTGATAATAGATGGCACCATTGTATATGTGAAGATTTCATTATCATCTAGTCCATAACATTTGTTGTTTGCACATGACCCTTTGAGCTAACAGTGATCAGTTCTGATACACTTGAATTAAAAGAGTTTGTCCATGTTATTTCATTCTGGCTGTGAGTGGGACAGATTCAAAAGTGTAGTAAAGAACTACAGTACTATCCACAGCAGTAGCCTACATCAGACCAAGTACTGTAACTTGAACTGTAAAACTGGATTAATAACACAGTGCAAGGTCAACACAGTCAGTGAAATTAGACTTGTATCTATTGACACTCTTGTTTCAGAATACCAAGACACGAATCAAATATAGTACAGTACTGAGTATGTGGTCCAGTAGACTTTTAAGGATAACAGATCAAATATCAACATCCTGGATTCCTTGCCAAACAAATGAGATCATTCAGATATTTTCTTGGGCCATATTTCCAGTCAAAAACAACTCATCAATTCAGTATATACTGTACTGTAGTTTGTTAATCCCATAAATATATGCTTTCAGTTTGATAATCTGGGAATAACACCACCATACTGTATTCTACTTGGCTTTGCAGAAAATAAATAAATATGCTGTACAGTATTCAGTACAGTATAATTATAGTAATTTCACACTAACTTGGCAAATTATCCCTGCCCTTTGTGTTATAACTGTTTTTTTAGTATGAGTGCTAAGAGGGACAGAGAGGGAAAGGCTTATGGGTCAAATCAAGGTAGATTAACTTCCACGTACCTATCTGTTTTCACGAATTGAAGAGAGACAAACTTACAAGCCAAGTTGGTACAGAGAAACTATAAATCTTATGGTAACTACTTCACCTGATGCTCAGTAATGGAAAGAGTTTAACACCAGTCATCAAAGACTAGAAATATGGCAATGATTCTCATAAGCTTAGCCTGTATCTTTTTTTGTTGTATGTATGTATGTGTGGGCACAAGAGGGATAAGGAACAGATTATCACCGGGGAACTGTAACATTATGGAACAGGTTAAGGAGTAGTGCATGTACCAGGTGAACAGTACAACAAAAAAACACCGTTACAATCACAAACTTAGTTTTGTCTTATACAATATTTACACAGTCAGTCATAAGTATGTCATTTACAGTGTATAATAATTATCAATGTCATATAAGCACACCTTTCTTTCATTATCATTTAGGGGGTGCGGGAGTAGGGGACAGGCTTGGGGGAGGGTGCAGGGGGTGCGGGAATAGGGGGACAGGCTTGGGGTGGGTAGAAAGCATGTTCCCTATTCCCGCACCCCCCTAACCCCCCCCCCCCAAGCCTGTCCCCCTACTCCCACACCCCTCAAAACCCCCTCAAGCCTGTACCCTACTCCTGCACCCCCCTAACCCCTCCCCCCCAAGCCTGTCCCCCTACTCCCGCACCCCCTTAACTTTCTTACTCTCAACTGACCATCATGTGTGTTCATATCACATTCCACGTTCCTGTTTTTTTAATCTTCTTGTTTTGTTTTATTGCCTTATGTGTGTAACTCACTATATAGCTCTAGTATACTGGGATAATCCTGCAAGTTAGATGATTTGAATAAGGAAAGCTTGTTGTGGTGAAGCTAACTAAAAGATGAACAGGTCAATTGAGGGAAGCAACCTTTTGTGATCAATTTGGAGTCAATGTAGGCCTCCAAACTCACTATTAAAACACATCCCCCTGTATAATTCCATATGGAGGGGTTCTGTTTCCTGGCATAGCTTGGAGGAATCAGTAGTCTTCAGATTTCCCATAATAGGTTATAGGGATACTAGTCCTTGAAATCTGGGATATATTAATTCAGTCATGTTTATAAAGATAATATTGCTTTATCAAATATTATCAAGGGAAGTCATTACAGTATAGGACTTTTGGTATATTTATAAAGATCATTGCTTTATCAAATATTATCAAGGGAAGTCATTACAGAATATAGGATTTACTGTATCTGTGGAGGGGTTATCTCAGTATACCAGACCTAGTATAGAACAGTACAGTATATCACCACCTTTAATAATGTCGATAGGTTTGGTGTCTGGTCATAATAGTAAGTGTGTGTGTATGTGTATGTGTATGTGTATGTGTGTGTGTGTGTGTGTGTGTGTGTGTGTGTGTGTGTGTGTGTGTGTGTGTGTGTGTGTGTGTGTGTGTGTGTGTGTGGTGTGTGTGTGTGTGTGTGTGTGTGTGTGTGTGTGTGTGTGTGTGTGTGTGCACGCATCAAATATCCAAACCTTCAGAAATTCGGCATAGGTCCACACACGAATTTTGATGTGACACAATGTATGCAAGTCAACTATAGGAGCTAGAAGGAAAAATTCAGCACGTCAAACTATTTCCTGGCAGGGCACATGACAGGATACTTAACATCAAGCAGTAAGAGTTTCACCCTTGTACTATCCAAGACAAAACTCGTGTCAACTATCTTGTCCATGAAATGATTTAAGGACCCTGTGATCGTGTATGGAACTTGGAGGCTTCTGATTTCTCCCGACCATGCCACGAAACAAGCTCCTTCCATATATATATATACATACAGTAGGTGTGTGTGTTTCGTGGCAATATTTGAAGGACTCGTTTACCTCCAATTTTCTGACTACATCACAGGGTCCCTTAATTAATATAACTTGTGAAACATAATGAAAGCCCCACCACTTGATTTCATAACATAGAGTTTTGTCTGTGATAGTACAGTAGATTTTTTCACATGTTTGGTTTATATGTATTTTATTCCTGTAATCACAACCAAAACCTTAAAATATATATATGCACTGGCACAGTCAATAATTTTCTTTGATCAGTCATTGAAACAAGAAGCAAAATTAACGTTGACTAAGGTACTTTAGTATAAATATAAGCATATAATAATTAACTTTAAAAATGAAATGAACTTATAACAACTTCTTTGGTCAATGATCCTACATAATTACCCATTAAAATTCTCTTTGGTGAACTGTTGTACTCTTAGACACATTACATAATATTTTCACAAGAGAACTTAAAATGCCAGTTGTACAGTACGGCAATATAAAAGTTATAATCTGTACCCCAGAAGTAAAATATTCAATGAGGTCCATTAATCTCCTATTTTCTTTGGTGAGGCTTTTTGCATAATGATGACTTGAGGACTTTGAGATCACTTTTCAGAAATATTGCATCACACGTGAAAGTGAAATACGTAGCAGCGGTCAAGGGGATAGTACAGTATACATTTCGGACACTGGAGTTCCTTGATTCCTCCAAAGTGTGTCAGGAAACAAATCCAATAAATAAATATAATGGTATCCTGTTGCTTGGAATTGGTTGGAGGAATCATTTGTTTTAGATTTACCACCCAAAACAATGTAGGTACTATATACCCGATAAATTTTTGTTGGGTGTACCACTTGGAAGTCTGCTGGGTATCTATATATGTGTACAGTACAATGGGGTTCCCTAAGCTACTAAAATACAAGGAATAAACACTAACCAGATACGACAGACAGCCATTTGTGTACAGTACAGCCCTAAAGAAAGAGTAATAATGCAACTTAAGGGACCCTGTGATGTAGTCTGAAAATTGGAGGTAAATGAGTCCTTCAAATATTGCCCCGAAACACCAACTACATAGAAGAATCTTGTTTCGTGGTACAGTCAGGAGGAATCGGAAGCCTCCAATTTTCATAAACAATCACAGGGTCCTTAAACACAGCCTAAATCCAGCTAAAAACATACTTTATGAACTCTATACATAACATGACAACAAGGTGTGTTTTATAGAGAAGGTGACTAAAAGTTATGGAGGAATCACAGCTCATAATTACATATATGCAAAGTAACTGATTGGAAATATATCAAAGTTATCTTTTTCTCTATAAGGAGGCTGTCTATCTACTTTTACATTACAGTTTATTTTACCAGTGTAACACAAATCAGAGCAGAAGAAAAATATTTAATAACTGACAAATGCAGTAATGAACTGGTAATATTTTTAGGATTACTTAACTGTTTAATATAGATTCAGGTAAAACAGCAATATTTTTGAAAATGATAACTAATAATAATATTACCGAGATTAAAAATGGGTGAAGAAATAGAACTTGTGCATGATAGCAAGGAGTGTAAGAGATTCACCAACGATTGTTATGGATTCAGTTTTACCTTAAGGGGGTAATTCTTTTTGGTACCTACATTGGAGTGCCTTGATTCCTCCAAAGTATGCCAGGAAACAGGACCAGTTGAACAAAAATAATGGTGTTCTGTTGCTTGGAATAGTTTGTTTGGAGGATTCAGTTGCTCCAGATATACCAATACAAAACTGCCCCCTTAACTGTTCTTGGAATGATTCCTTTCAACAACTGTGAGGTAGAATTGATCTGGACAGGATTTTTATTTAATTTAAAAGGTAGATGATATGCAAAATTTAATTAAATACCAGAAAAATGGAAAAAGAAATTCAGCCATGTCCTTAATGGGGCCAACTTTGGGTAGCTTTGTTTATGAAGTTACAAAGGACAAAGAAAGCATAAAAAATATATTCTTTAAAAGCTTGATCATGATGTTTATGTGTGACAATGGATGGGAGATTTCATTTAGTTTGGGTCATTTGCTGTAGCCTCATGATAGAATGTGAGGAAACAATTACTCTATCCTGTTTTTAGTGTGTACTGTATACGTATATTGTAAGATGATCATTAGAAAAAACGCTGAATTAAAAGTCTCAGTTAAGTTACCATCTTTAACCTGCCTCATTTAATTAAAGAGTGTGCAATAAAATGAAGATTGAGCGTTAACAATAAACATTTCTGTATAGCTTTCACCTGTAGGCTATCTGTACAGAAAACACAAGTCACATAGATATATATATAGGCTATATAATACAGAAATGGGTTTTGGCCTGTACACAAATCTTAGTATTTAGGCATTCTATAAGTGTGCAAAATACAGTACAGTACAAGGAAGTTACTAACACTGTCTGCCATATGTCTTTAAATACAAATATTGAGTCATGTAGGCCTACTGAGTGCACTGTAATCTGAAAAATAGTAAATTATCCTGAATATTTCGTCCACTAATATCTACCCAATTAAGAGAAAAAATATATACTGTATTATGAAATCTGAGGTTTTAACAATGATCAGTAATAACAAGAGTGTTGTGATAATTCTTAACTACTGTACAACTAAAATATGGTTGTTACTAGAAATATTAATAACAGTGGACTAGACTATGTTGAGCAGGCAAGCTGGATATACTGTATCGTGAAATAGTCAAATTAACCAAACTTGTTTTTACTAAAGAGTTACAGTACATCAGGAAAATCTTGCCAGACATTACCACACTGTATACAGTATATGATTGATTAAAGACAAAACAAAAAGTGTCAGCTTGGAAAGGTCCTGTAGTGCCCTCACAGAATTCAAGTCACACTGTCAATTGTCCCACACTTTATTAAATTGAGCTTCTATATGTTATCATACTTTACATTTGACTTCCAAGATGCTAATGCAAAGGCAACCTCCCCATCAGTGTTTATAAAAAATCTTGTTTGTTGCTTGGAACTGCAGTACAAACAACAACAATAACCTGCCTCTTTAAAGATGGATGTGTGAATTTTTAATACAGAAGGATACTTCCCTTATTTTCTACACCATCTTGGTGACACAAGGATGAACCTAACAGCATTTTACATCACTCACTCAACATCACACATCACATACTGGCCCACTCTATGGCCCGATTTTACAGTCAATATCTTATTTTCAAAGCACCTGAATTAAAGAACTGGACTGCCAAGCAACTTTAAACTAATCTCAGCGATGATTTTGATGGTAAAACTTAAAAATGATAGTGGATATTGAACTGTGTGTTAACTGTGGTGAATGTGAAACTAAGGTCCGTATGCAAAAATATCAGTGGTGTTGACGATGTGTGGTACTGGTACGGTGGCTCTGTAGTTTGTCTATGGAGTCATGGTATCAGTACCAAGCTATTGTCAACACCTCATTATGTTGTTACAAGCAGCTCTACATCCTATGGTGAGTGTAAAGACTGAAATGTGTGGATGGGGAGAAACCAAACAAACAACAGTGACTGCAAAATCGACCATATCCCTTCATTAACCTTAGACTACAATTCATAAATATTTGCACATTGTGAACATGCTGAGCACCCACCAATATAATTCACAAACGAGCAGTAAGGTACAGTACTGTAACCATTACAGACTTAGACCAAGAAATAAGAAAAACAGCATACGCTTTACAGATATTTTGAATCCCCCGCCAGGAGGGTCAAAAATGTCATATGGAATCTACACTGACCTAAAAAATATATTTATATATTTATAACACATACCTTGGGAGAAGGGAAGGACAATATGATGAATGAAAAGTTACAGAGGTACAAGATTTAAGTTGGTAAAGTGGTAAGAGGAAAAGGAAAAGGTTAGGGTGACTGATGAATTGATGAAAACCTTTTTATATATATATATATATTTATATATTTGTATACTGTAGCAACTTACTTAGATGCCTCAAAGGAGATTATAGCTCAAGGGATCCCACAGGCCACCAAGTAAGTTATTACGATATACTGTAGCGACAACTTTACACTTACTGAGTTAATGTTATTCACAAAATGTATAGCCATGGATGCATTAGTAAACATGCTGTCAAGATAAAATGGTTAATGTTAGAAAATATTAATAAGTTTGTATAACATTCTGTATCATCATCATCATCATCGAACTGTTATTTTCAACATGTACTGTATAATTATGATGTATTGTAATAGGCTTAGGTAAATATACAATAATGTACCAAGTGTTTGCAAGCTTGAGTCATTTATCATGTAGTAATCGGTTTAAGAGGTTTGGCATGTCGGGTATGATTTTTTTCATTACATAATTATATCTTGGTACAGAACAGTAAATATTTCATAATGTAATCATAGTTCAGCACTGGCCACATAGACAGGAAGGCAAAAAGCTATATACTGTATATATGTATGTATTTATATATAGGTGACACACAAACTGGATTAGGAATAGTGCATCTCCACAAATACGCTCATCATGCAAGATACAGCTACGTACGGTTGGCTTTGCCTGGGTATGTACAGGTGTGGTGGCTACTGTGTCAACAAAGTAAGGTAGAGGTTGTTAGTTAGTTAGTTTTTTTCAACATCACAATGACTTGGCAGATGGTCGCACTCCAGGGTCCGTCTCCAGTTTTTATCTCTTAATGGATAATGAGGTATGATAAATATACAAATTTGGTGATGGGGAAATAAAATATAGTCTTGTATATGTATATATATGTATATATATTCATTTATGTATATTCATTAGAGCTTATTTTACTATTTATGAAAGCAGTTTTGATCTGTGCTAACATTTCTTCTGTACAGAAGTAAGGTGGGGTTGAATGCCTCAATACAGTATAAAGATTTACTCTCAGATTTGAATCAACTTTCTATTAAAACATTCTAAAGCACATAACACTGCCTTCAAAACTTCTACTCCATTAAATCCAAGGAAAAATGACAAAATGCCAGTACAGCATTAAAATATCACTCTCAGTTTCCTCACTGTAGAACTGAGCACTGGACACAGATGCTGGGTGTAACGACCACCGCACACTATGGAACACCTATGGCTAAGCTCTCACAGGGAGGGTCACTATAACAACTAGAGGTACATGAGGAGTGGAAGTACGGTTGGATGAATGTCTAGGATACAACTTCCTCGCTTGTCAAACGTGGTAGCATTCACTGTCTTTTTTGTCAGACTGCGATGTTTTACGAGGTAAAACTGAGCACTCATAGAGAAGAAACTGACAAGTAGATTTGTTTTGATGTGGCTGGAACACTAACAAAATTAAGGTTCCTCTGCTCAAGTGCCTTTCATAGTTTTTGGTTAGTTTTGGTTAGTCAAGAGAGAGCTGCACTTATCTGCATGTCTGCTCCTGACGAAATGAACTTGGCTGCTCACATCTGGAATATACAAACATTTGCTATATTTAAAAAAGTTGTGTTATTACAGTACAGTATTTATGTGGTAATCTACGTAAGCAATTATGACACATTGGTAAACTAAACAACTCATTATTTGTTACTTGTGCATCCATAGCCTGTACTTACAACCTACTGTACCTTGTTGTGGGTAACTACGTGGGCGTTTTGGGTGGAGCACGTAGGAAGGAGGGGTCAACCGCTGCCACCTTGGCTGTTAGGAAGGCATGCATGCAGAAAAGGAGGTTCTGCAGGTTGGTTGCACACTCCAGCTCCTGCAAGAATAATACAAAGTAAGGTACTGTACTGTACAATCAATAACATAATTATTGTTCTTAACCTTCACAAGCATAATATGACCTACTATGACCAACTAACTTTACTGTACAGTACACTCTAAGTCAATAATTTACCATTCAAGCATCCCAAGTATTTATGGTTCAGGGTTATACATGTATCAGAATTATGTGTGTCAGTTCTTCATGAAATTGTGTTACGTCCATCACTAAACTTGCTAACCAGGAAAAACTGAAGCAAGTTTATGGTGCCAATTGTACTTACAGTAATATTATTCAGTAGATCTAATATATTTGACAATGTCCAACCGAAAGCAGGGACATACAAATAATTTCTCAAGGAAGGTAATGCTTCCCAGTGGCTATAGGACCTCTATTATGAATTACCCGATTTGAATTTGTCTTCTTGTCTTGACTTTTTCTTGCTATTCTCACCAGACATCTCACTCAACCCACCTTTGTCTCAATCTCTTTATTCTCATTCTGGAAATGGAGCTTCAGCTTAGTTTTGCTATCATCTGAGGAGCCCTTTAGCTGAGAGAACTTGTAGCGCCAGTGGTACTCTCTTGTCTCAGTGTCATAGAGTGCAAACCCTCCTGTCCAGTCCAGGGTCAGACCAGATGACCTTCCTGCTTGAGTCACGGCAAAAGTCTTGCTCTGTGGATTGAGGTTAAGGATGTAAGGTGTTGTTAATTAAAGGAATGTTACTGATTCTTCCATCATTAATGGTAATGCACAGGATGAAAGTAGCTGCAAAAAAAAAAACATGGCCCATGAGTGAATGACTCCAGCCAAACTCACCCCCAGCCTGGTGACTGCATTATACACAGCCCTGTGCCATGCATTCTCAATCCTCAGCAGATCCTGGCGAGTCTCAACACTGAGGTAACGGGACTCCTGCATGGCTGTCTGAAGCAGGAAGCAATGCTGCCGCTCATCCACGTACTCAGACTCTTTGATCACCCGGAACATGGTCTGGTGTACTGCCCACACTGAAGCCCGGTCCACCCAGTCATGAGTGTTGAGCTGCAATGGTTAGTATCACATAGTTATATAGTACAGGTATATGGAAATGGTATACTGGTGAAAGAGTGGGAAGGTAAAATAATTTCTCTGGCCTAGGGCAATTATGGCAAAAAGATAAAGATCTCATAAGTGGCTTTGGTCAGAAAAACTATGTTCTACATCGTTCAACAAATTACCCTAAAACCCAGGAACTGTATTGAGAGAAGGAGTGATAATAGTGTGTTTGATATTGTGCATTCATTTATATGGACTGACACACTGCTCGATCTTACAGGAACTCCCCATAAAGGCTGATCAAGGTAGAAGAATGACAACTCTATCTCAATTGGTAAGGTTTTACTGAAGGCCTGCCTATTAATCTCAAAGAGGCTACTGTACTTTGTATTCACTCCCAGCCCCCAGGAAAATTCTCATAGGGAATTTGTGATGTATAATATGCTGGAATAAGAAAGAGGCATTCCTGGATAGAGATACAGTACAACCCATATAAGTGATACTATACAGTATTTTTTATGCAGTACGTGTGTGTTGTGTAATGGGGCGGGTGAGTGTGATACCCTAACTATATAAGACAGAAAGTAATGTAACAAGAAGGGGAACTCCAGCCAAAGAGAGACAGAAGAAGTAGATACGCACCGGGGGAGTGTCGAACATGTATATATCGGTGCCCTTCAGTGCGATAAACTTGGGCTTCCAGTTTTGCCAGGGAAGATTGTGGTTGAGTACACCCTCACACACCCATCCCATGTACAGCACATGTTCAGAGGCAGGAAAGCTTGAATTGTACAGCTTCATCTGAAACACAGGAAATTTGTAATGGTTGTACAGTATTAGCCAAAAAAAAAAAAAGATAAAATAAAATACATATACAGTATAGTATATAAAATAATGGGAAGATAAAATTATGTACAAATTAATATCCTACAACAACAATCTTCAATCCTTTCACCTATACTACTTTTTCCCTCTCCTCTCTCCTCTCCCTCATATATTTCCCTCTCCTCTCCTTTCTCCTCATATTTTTCCCTCTCCTCTCCTTCCTCCTCTTCCTCATACATTTCCCTCTCCTCTCCTTCCACTTCCACATATTTCCCTCTCCTCTCCTTCCTCCTCATATATTTCCCTCTCCTATCCTTTCTCCTCACACATTTTTCCTCTCCTTCCTCTTCTCTTATATATTTCACTCTCCATTTTCCTCATATTTCCCTCTCCTCTCCTTTCTCCTCTTCCTCTCCTTCCTTTTCCTCATATCATTCCCACACCACCCCTCACCTGCAAGTTAGTAAGTCCGATGATGTTGTTGGTGATGTGTTTGATCCACTGTGAGAGCATTGCAGCGTCCTGGCAATGCACCACGCCCGTACTGATGCCGTTGATGCCCCTCACCTCGAAGGCCTGGGGGCGCAGCTTGTCCGTTCCAAAGATGTACCGGGTTATGTACGCCATCATCAGGGGAACTGGGGGGTAGAGGTGGGTATTTTAATGTGTGTGTGTGTGTGTGTGTGTGTGTGTGTGTGTGTGTGTGTGTGTGTGTGTGTGTGTGTGTGTGTGTGTGTGTGTGTGTGTGTGTCATCATCAGGGGAACTAGGGGTAGAGGTGGGTATTTTAATGTGTGTGTGTGTGTGTGTGTGTGTGTATATAGTCGCGGTCATACATAATCATCCATATAGGGGTAACTCACGTAAGAGTTTGACAGGTTCCCTCTATTCCCGAGATGATAAACTTTCCAATAAATAGGTTAACTACCATCTTTTAATTTACTACAAGCAGCTACGCACTACTTAAAACAATAACATCATATATGAACATGAACACATTAGACAGCAAATTGTTCGAGATACCCATATGTGGATGATTATTATTGACCGCGACTGTATGTATGTATATATGTATGGAGGGTTGCAAGGTTGGATAGATGGATGTATGTGTGTATTGTAATGTGTGTATGTATGTATGTATGTATAGAATTTAAGTGTATTCTTATTCCTACGTACAGTCGGCAAAAAAAGTTTCGTTACCATCCTTTTAACAGTGTGATGTAATGTTGGTAGGCCTGACTGGTGAGTCAGGTGTGGCGCGAGCATGGAGGTAGTATAGGTGGAGTCGCCATGGCTCACTAATCCAGGCAGGGGAGTAAAGTGAAGCCGCCGAACTGTCATTTTCGGCGCCTTCAATATGGCGGACACCAAGATATGTTTCTGTAAAAGTGGACTTCTGACCTTACATACAAAGGTATGCGCCATCTTGAAGGCGCCGGAAATGACAGATTGGTGGCTTCACAAATCAGGTCCTACTGGCGCCTCCACTTATACTACCTCCATGGGCGCGAGTGTCATATATACCTCCGTCACCCTCCCGGTCCCGGACCCCTCAGTGTCTAATGGGCAGGCAAGTAGGAATGACGTACTTTTACCCAGTGCAACTTTTTCTGGGTATTTCAAGGTTATTCTTGTTCTAAAATACTCAAACGTATTTCTTTATGTTTAATGATGAATAGTTAAATAGTAATAGTTCTTGAACACTCAAAATTTAATTTAAAATCAGTTAAACTTTTGATATAAAAAGAAAGGGAATGCCTTGTGCTAAGTTGTCATTGCCGCGGCCCGCGAGGCACAGCTGCTCAGACGGCGGAGTACCAACCCTGCCGCGCTTATCCATGTTAAAATTAACGTAGGGGTGGTAACGAAACTTTTTTTGCCGACTGTACTTTATTTGGTTTGTTGGAGTGCTGAAGAGGGCAATGTAAACTCCGAAACATCAACAAACATAAGATCAAGACCCCTATAGGTTACTGAGATCACGTTAACACCAAAACACCCACAAAAGATGACCCCCTTATGTTACCGAGATCACGTTAACACCAAAACACCCACAAAAGATGACCCCCTTATGTTACCGAGATCACGTTATCTCCAAAACATCAACCAACAAACAAAAGACCAAGACCCCTTTAGGTTACCGAGATCACATTAACACCAAAACACACACAAAACGACCCCCTTTACTAAGACTGTGAGACCATATCCTTGTCCTTACCTGTGACAATATCCACCCACTGCTTCTCCACTTTGGGTCCATTGGGCGTGTTGTCCGTGGTGTTGTCTGTGGTGGTGGTGGAGGGGGGTGGTGGTGGAGGTAGTGGTGGCAGTGGTAGCCGTGGTGGTGGTGGTGGTGGAGGAAGAGGAGGAGGTGTCTGTGGTGGTGGAGGAGATGCCGTTGGACAAAAGTTCGCTATTCTTCGAGTTGTTGACCTTGTTTAAATTGTTGGTGAGGTCCTGGGTGGTGGTGGTGGTGGTGGTGGAGGTCTTGTGGTTGGGGGTCGGGGTGGTAGGAGTGGTGGGGTTGGAGGGGGAGCGCCATCCGTCCTCAGGCCTCAGTTGTGACCCCGTCTTGTCCGTCGTGCTGCTGGTCGTACTCTCGTTGTCTGCAAGGTCAAGGTGGAGTGAGAGGTTGCCATCGTGAACAAGAATCTCAAGGAACTTATTAATATTTACAAAGGTCTCCTCCATTCTAAGATTTAAAACAGGTATGGGGCAGATACCAAATGCTTCAAAAATTGTTCAGAGAAATATAGTAACCGTCCAGTTCCAAGTCCGCACTTAATATTTTAGAAAAAATATAAATAAATAAATAACAAAAATAAATCAATAATAAAAAACACCTGAGTCAGTGTTTCAGCAGCCAACACTCACAATCTCTTAATTATTGTGGAAAGGCAGAGTAAGCGTAGAGATGAAAAAGACTGAAAATGTTGGCTACAGTGATCATTGCACATCAAATACTAATTCTTGCAATGAGAAAACGGCATATAGTTGTTGTTGTTGTTGTTGATGTTCTCCCGGGGCAGAATGGCCTCCTGCCCCACAGACCCCTGGTACACTCTGGTCGCAGTGAAAAAACAAATTAAATTAAAGGAGGGGCTGGCCCTATATGCCTGGGCTACCGAAGCACATCCCAGGGAAATGGGACCAGAGCTTACTGGACCAGGGGAGTCTGGGGGCCTCTGACCGCCAGGGAGATTGGGGGGAAGGTCTTTGATCCCACGGCTAGTGCTGTGGGCATAAGTCCACTGTTACTACAAGAGCTACAAGTGGGGCCGCACCTTCCATGAGACCAGCCCTGAAGGGACCATAAGGGGGAGGGAGTTTACACTGCTGCATGCAAAGGGAAATGCAACCCCCTGAGTGCTGGTGGTCCACACAGCAGTGAAAAAAAAAGAGCCTCCGGCTGCAGTACACCTCACGTGGATATTTAATCCATGTTGTCAGATCTCGTCAAATCCGCTAGAGAGTGACCAGATCCTACAATTTTTTTTATTCTAGCCATGTGGAGGATGATTAATATGCACAGAGAATAAAGTCAGCCCCCCCTGGGCAGGCGGCATGTAGTCATTATCTGCATCAACACAACTTAGTCAACCAAAAGTAGATCAACATTTCGAGGAAACTCTTGTAGACTTGACACTAACAAACAATAA
>JAWQEG010002091.1:0-48782 GCA_033782935.1 Petrolisthes cinctipes | reverse complement strand
TGTAGCTGTAGAGTATCATAAAAGGCTCGTGTGTAAAAGTGTTAAAATCTACGGTCTTTACCACCCACGTTTCACTATGTCGGCTTTTGTTCCCCGAATTAATTTAGGACCCTGTGATCGTGTATGAGAATTGGAGGCTTCTGATACTTCCTGACTATGCCACGAAATAACCTTCTTCCATATTATTATTATTATCATTATTATTATTATTTTGTAATGTAAGACTACGTAACTGCAACACAACATTATTATTTTGATAAGGTTTGTTTTTGTTTTGTCAATCACAGTCACTTGCTTTGTAGATCATTCATTGCAGTACTTCCACAATAATAAATGACCACCTCCTTTGCAAAATATAGCCTGTGTAAAGAATTCTTGTGATCAACTGTACCAAAAGTATGTCATTCCCTTTGTAGGTGTGTGTGTGACGTGTGGGGTGGGTTGGGACTAGGGTTGAGAAATGTAGCATGAAAGAATGATAATGGTTTTGTCAGTAACTGTGTGTGTGTGTGTCTGTGTGTGAGAGAGACTTAAGAGAGAGATGGGTGTACGTGTGTGTGTGTGTGTGTGTGAGAGAGGAGAGAGAGAGAGAGAGAGAGAGAGAGAGAGAGAGAGAGAGAGAGAGAGAAATAATAATAATGTTTGCGCCGGTAAAGTAACGAACGTGTGTGTATGTATGTGTGTGTGTGTGTGTGTCTTCTTGTGTGTGTATGTGTGTGTGTGTTTGTCTTGTGTGTGTAGGTTGTTATGACTGTATTTTGATAGAGGCTTGGGGTGAAGGTCATGTGTGTGTGTGTGTTAAATTACAGGTCTTGTTCATGTTGTTGATGGCTATATATCTTGTTTTTATTAACCCTTGGGAAATGTACTGTGCTGTTATTTCTCTCTCTGTGTGTTTTCTGTCTGTCTGTTTGTCTGTCTCTTTGTTTGTGTGTGTGTGTGTGTGAGTGAGTGAGTGAGTGTGTGTTTCGTTTCACCTGGTCTTGATCACGTCCTGGACACGTGCTCACCAACTGTTACCCTCCCGGAATGAGCTCAGAGCTCGTAGTGACTGATCTTTGGGTAAGGTTGGAACCTTTTTCCACACACCGGAATAGCGAGGTCACAACTCCTCGACTTACGTCCCGTACCTATTCTCTGCTAGGTGAACAGGGGTTACACATTTAAGGAAACAATCCCAAATTGTCTCCACCCGACCGGGGATTCGAACCCAGGACCTCTCGGATGTGAGCCGAGCGCGCTAACCACTACACCACCGGGCTGTGTGTGTGTGTGTGTGTGTTTGTGTTTGTCTGCTTGTGTGTGTGTTTGTGTGCGTTTTGTCTTCCTGTGTGCGTGTGTGTCTATCTTTCGTTTCTCTGTCTATCTTTCGTTCATTTTTTTTCTCTCTCTCTCTTTCTCTCTCTCTCTCTGCGCATCTAGGGATCTTGGTGAAGCAGAGGGCAGTGAAACCCTTATGAGGTTAGGTCACGCACACACACACACACCACTACCACCACTACCATCTTCACTACTACCACCATCTTCACTACTACCACCATCACTACGAACACTACTACTACTACACCATCTTCACTACTACCATCTTCGCTACTACCACCATCACTACTAACACTACTACTACTACCATCTTCACTACTACCACCCCACCACTATTACTACCACCACCACTATTACTACTACTACCACCACTATTACTACTACTACCACCACTATTACTACTACTACCACCACTATTACTACTACTACCAACACTGTTACTACTACTACCACCACCACTATTACTACTATCACCCTCTATTACTACTACTACCACTATTACTACTACTACCACTATTACTACTACCACCACTATTACTACTATCACCACTATTACTACCACCACCACTATTACTACCACCACCACTATTACTACTACTACCACCACTATTACTACTACCACCACTATTACTACTACCACCACTACCCCCCCCACTCCTCCCTCACCACCACCAACACCCTCCCTCACCACCACCAACACCCCCCCCACCCCCCACCCCCCACCCCCAAATACCCCCCAATACCCCCCACCACCACCACGACCCCCACCACTGCTCATAAACCAATAGAAGACTAACTGATTCCTACACACTTTTACCAATAAACAAATCAACTCCCAACCTTACAATATTTTAAGCATCTGTTTTTTTTTCTTGACATAATATAGTTTGGAGTATTCATAACAACCAACACAACAACAAAACAACAACATCAACCAACTACAACAACAACAACAACCAACCCTCAAATTTAACCCATTCAAGATTCCCCCCTACCCCCCCACCCCCCACCCCTACCCCAAGAAAAAAAAAGAAAAGAAAAAAAAAAAAAAAAAAAAAAAAAAAAAAGGCCAATTGTACCCCCACCCCCCTCCCTTTTATTTTTGGTATGATGGTTGACTTTGAGAGTAATTCATTCTTAGTGTTGTTGTGAATAAGATGTGATAAATTTATGTATGTTTATGTATGTATGTATCTCAGTCTTTAATTTCACTCCACAGGTAATCATATATATACTGTCTCTCTCTCTCTCTCTCTCTCTCTCTCTCTCTCTCTCTCTCTCTCTCTCTCTCTCTTGTTGTTGTTGTGGATGTTCTCTAGTAATCATAATTATTATTTTCTCTCCTCTCTCTCTCTCTCTCTCTCTCTCTCTCTCTCTCTCTCTCTCTCTCTCTCTCTCTCTCTCTCTCTCTCTCTCTCTCTCTCTCTCTCTCTCTCTCTCTCTCTCTCTCTCTCTAGCTGTTGTTCTCTCTCTAGTAATCCTATATACACACACACACTCTCTCTCTCTCTCTCTCTCTCTCTCTCTCTCTCTCTCTCTCTCTCTCTCTCTCTCTCTCTCTCTCTCTCTCTCTCTCTCTCTCTCTCTCTCTCTCTCTCTCTCTCTCTCTCTCTCTCTCTCTCTCTCTCTCTCTCTCTCTCTCTCTCTCTCTCTCTCTATGCCACACCCCCATATAAAACAACAACAACAACACCACCAACCAACCAACCTTCACCACCTCTTCTCTCTTCATCCCCCACACACAGGTCAACATGGATGGTATGAACGGCCAGGCTACCCAGAAACCCAAAGTGTTCACCTACAACGTTGTCTTTGAACCTGAGGCCACACAGGAGGACGTCTTGGAGCACTCTGGGGTGAGGCGACTTCTGGATATGCTGTGGATGGATTCTCCTGTACCGTGTTCTGTTATGGTCAGACGGGGTCGGGAAGACACACACGCTTACTGGACCTCCGCATTTGGTGAGTGTGTGTGTGTGTGTGAGAGAGAGAGAGAGAGAGAGAGAGAGATGTGGGTGAGTGTTGGGGTGTGTGTGTGTGTGTGTGTGAGTGAGAGAGTGAGAGGATGTGGGTGAGTGTTGGTGTGTGTGTGTGTGTGTGTGAGAGAGAGATGTGGGTGAGTGTTGGGGTGTGTGTGTGTGTGAGAGAGAGATGTGGGTGAGTGTTGGGGTTTGTTTTTGTGTGTGAGAGAGAGAGAGAGAGAGAGAGAGTTACATAGAGTTACATAGAAACACAGACCACAACAGACCTTACGGTCCAAACGAGGTGACCTGATTAGAAGGTTACTGGTAGAGAATGAATTACTCCCCAGTGATAGTCGTAGGTAAGGATAGCAAAGTAGAAGGCTCTCTCCCCACCCTCCACTCCCTCCGGCCTGAGCCGTACAGGAAATAAAGTCAGGAATGGGAACCTTGTGGGGTTGGCAGAAATACTCCACAAGGAAATTTTTTATAGGAAAGATAGAAAGTAGGTGAAATTTGGCTAACTTGCCACCTGTAATGGGCAAAAATTATTCATTAGTAAACATTGTAAGTCGGGGATTAGACGCAAGGTGTTTATCTAAGCGACGTTTGAAGCTGTCTACGGTGTTACAGTCAATTACGTTACGGGGAAGCCCATTCCATAAGTTGACGACTCGGTTAAAAAAGAAATTCTTTGATTCGTGCGAATTAAAAGATTTGCCTATGATTTTGCAGCCGTTTCCTCTCGTGTAGTTTGATTGATCAATAGTGAAATATTTGTTGCAGTCCATATTATCAATGCCTTTGATTATTTTAAATACCTGAATTAAGTCACCTCTCAGTCTACGTTGTGTCAATGGGAATAGATTTAATTCGCTTAGCCGCTCATCGTACGTTTTATTTCTCAGACTTGGTATCATTTTAGTAACTCTACGTTGGACTCGTTCCAATTTTGCTATATCTTTCTGGTAATACGGGCACCAGGCTTGAACACAATACTCCATAAGGGGACGGACCAAGGAATTATACAAAGTGAGGATTGTGTCTTTAGATTTATACTCGAATGCTCTGCCGATAAAGCCGATAGTTTTATTTGCTTTCTTAATTACTTCCGTACACTGCTGACTGGGTTTTAGGTTACTTGATACTGTTACCCCTAAGTCTGTCTCTCGATCCACGCTTTTAAGTTGCTTACCATTTAACGAGTAGTTTGCTGCTACGTTATGATGTCCGATGTGGAGCACTTTACATTTATCTGAATTGAAGGACATTTGCCAAGTTTCGCCCATTTGACAATTTATCGAGATTATCTTGCATTTCTTTAGTCTGTGCGTTAGTGAGTACTGTATTTGCAATTTTGGTGTCATCGGCAAACTTCGATATTATGCATGAGAGGCCTTCGTCTATGTCGTTTATGTAAACTAGAGAGAGAGAGAGAGAGAGAGAGAGAGAGAGAGATGATGTGCATAGGTGAGTATTGGGTTTTGTTTTGAGAGAGAGAGAGAGAGAGAGAGAGAGAGAGAGAGAGAGAGAGAGAGAGAGAGAGATGGAATGTGTGTTACTTATGTTGTGAGATTGGGTGTGGATTATGTTGTGTTGTGAGTGAGGGAATGTGGGATTTGTTGTGTTATCATATATATACAGAGAGAGAGAGAGAAAGAGAGACTGAGAGAAAAGACGTAATATTAATAATGATACGAGTTACTTCTCATTTACACGACAACAGAACAAAACAAAATATAACTTATTCTTACAGTCAGAAAGATTATAAGCAGTACTTAAGTACCATGAAAGCCCTATAAAAATAAATTAAAATAATAATAATAATAATAATAATAATAATAATAATAAATCAATCAGGTTGTATTGGCTATATTTTCTTCTTTCCATTTATTTTTTTCTAATGAATCGTCAGTGTTGCCAGAATAGTTTGTGTTACATATTGGTAGAAAATGCTGCAGAATAACTGTTAATATATATATTATTTTTTTATGGTAGTATAAGAGATGGATAATTTCTCACTCTAGTCATTGATATAGAATTTTAGTTTAGGGACCCTGTGATGTAGTCAGAAAATTGGAGGTAAACGAGTCCTTCAAATATTGCCACGAAACACACACCTATATGGAAGGAGCTTGTTTGTTTCGTGGCATAGTCAGGAGGAATCAGAAGCCTCCATTTTCATACACGATCACAGGGTCATTAAGGGGAGTGTTTCTTGGGCTTCTTGAATTCAGTGTTAATTAAGGGGGAAGTTTTGTGTTGGTAAATCTGGAGCACCTGTCTGAATCCTCCAAACTATTCTAAGCAACAACAGAACACCATTATTTTTTTTGTTCATCTGGTCCTGTTTCCTGGCATACTTTGGAGGAATCATGGCACTCCAATGTACCAAAAAAGAATTACAGTACCACCTTAAGGGAACAGTATACTTTTGGTACTTAAGAGTGCCTTGATTCCTCCAAAGTATGCCGGGAAACAGGACCAGATTAACCAAAATAATGGTGGCCTGTTTCCTGGCATACTTTGGAGGAATCAAGGCACTCAATGTACCAAAAAATAATTACCACCTTAATTTCACCGAATCTACCAAATGTTAAGCTATGGGTATTGAAAAAAATTTACTTAATATATTTGAAACAATGGTTCATCTTGGCTTTCTGCAAGTTTAAAGAGTTTTAGAGTTTCTTTAGACGATAAGGAAGGAACAGTGATTGAATATGAAAGCTAATAGTTAAATGCTTCATGGTTTAAAGAGTTGTAGAGTTTGTTTAGACGATAAGCAAGGAACAGTGATTGAATATGAAAGCCAAAAGTTAATAGTTAAATACTGCATGGTTGGTTGAAGATGCACGATACGACACTCTTTGGTTGAAGTTGCTCAGTGTTTTGTAGGTTGGTGTGTTATGGTGAAGTTGTTGTCTGTTTGTGTTGACGGGAATTTATTTATCACACTTGAATACTATAAAAAAAGAAATTGGTGACTGGGATAATATGTATGGTATTATTTTGTTCTTATTGCTCAGTGATATTTGTAGGTGTTATTGTGAAGTTGTTGTCTGTTTGTGTTGACGGGAATTTCTATATTTGTTATTACACTTGAATACTAGAAAAAAAAGAAATTGATGACTGGGATAACAAGTATGAATCTATATTGTTCTGTGTTGCCAGTAATTTTGTAGGTTGGTGTGTTATGGTGAAGTTGTTGTCTGTTTGTGTTGAAGAGACTTTATTTATTTATTTATCACACTTGAATACTAGGAAAAAAAAAAATTGTGACTGGGATAACATGTATGATACTATATTGTTCTGTGTTGCCCAGTAATTTTGTAGGTTGGTGTGTTATGGTGAAGTTGTTGTCTGTTTGTGTTGATGGGACTTTCTTTATTTGTTATCACACTTCAGTACAGCCACAGCATCTCAACCCCCGGCACAGGGAGGTCAACAAATCGGCTCCCAAGCGGAGTTTCTTCACGGTCGATGTAAGTTCCAGCATTTATTATCCATCCTCGTACCGTCGCCTCCACTAGTAATGAGTACAGCGTCAGGTGGTGGGTGTGGGTTTAGGGGAAATGTGGCACCACTGTCTTTGTTTACATAGCCTTCTTATGGTGAAATGTGGCACCACTGTGTTTGTTATGGTGAAATGTGGCACCACTGTGTTTGTTTACATAGCGTCCTTATGGTGGTGGATACTATATAGAGCAGGGGTGAGTTCTCTCCATTCATATACTATCCTTACTATGAGAAAAATAAACACAGTGGTGCCACATATACTATTACAACTACTACTACTACAACTAGTACGAGTAAACAAACACAGCAGTGCCACATCTCACCACCCAAACTCACCAGCAGACACTGTGCTCGTTACTAGTGGAGACAACTGTACGTACATATTATATTTCCTCCTATCTCTCTTTATAGCCTTGATGATGCTGTTGCTGCTGTTGCTTCTGCTTACTGCTTACCCTCTCGTTCGGGTTATAATATATTATATACTAATATATATACTGTACTTTTTGGCTGCTATTATATATTATTGGCTCTCGCTTTGGCTGGCAAGGAGAGGAGAAGAAGAAGGAGGAGGAGTAGTAGGAAAATGTTGACATGTTTTATTGAGGGTTAATTTATTGTAGGATGGAATATTGCTCTGAGTTGGGAATATGTAACTTGTTGTGGGAAATTGGAAGGCTACTGATTCCTCCAAACTGTGCCAGGAAACAGAACCCTTCCTTATGAAATTATATAGGGATGTGTGTGTGTGTGTTTTTTTTTTTTTTAGGTGAGTTTGAAGGCTACATTGACTGGGAATTGACCACAAAAGGTTGCTTTCCTTAAGGCACTCTGTGATGTAGTCAGAAAATTGGAGATAAATGAGTCCTTCAAATATTGCCACGAAACACACACACCTATATGGAAAGAGCTTGTTTCGTGGCATGGTCAGGAGGAATCAGAAGCCACCAAGTCTCATACACGATCACAGGGTCTTAATCTGACTGTGGGATGCAAAATTGGCTTGAGATGTGAAGGGGTTTGGGAGATGAAACTTGTGTGTGTGAGCTGTGAAGGATTGTGGGAGGTGAGATTGTTGTTTACTGAGAGAGGTTAAGGAAATGAAACTACATACTTGCTGTTGTATTGTGTTATGGTATATGAAGGGCATAATTGGCTTGAGATGTGAAGGGGTTTGGGAGATGAAACTACTGTGTGTGTGAGCTGTGAAGGATTGTGGGAGGTGAGATGTTTGTTTACTTAGAGAAGGCAAGGAAAAAGGAACTACATACTTGTTGTAATTTGGTTTTGTTAAGATGTGAAGGGGTTTGGGAGATGAAACTTGTGTGTGTGAGCTGTGAAGGATTGAGGGAGGTGAGCTGTTTGTTTACTTAGAGAAGGCAAGGAAAAAGGAACTACATACTTGTTGTAATTTGGTTTTGTTGAGATGTGAAGGGGTTTGGGAGATGAAACTTCTGTGTGTGTGAGCTGTGAAGGATTGAGGGGGGTGAGATGCTTGTGTTGTTGTAAGCTTTGATCAATATTACAGTATCAGGGAAGGAATTAATTAAGAAAGATGGGTACATTTTTGCTAAGTTTAATTAAATAGATAGTGTAGTTATAGTGCTTATTTAACTTTGAAGAGGAGATACTATTGTTGGTGAGTTTGAAAGGTCTCTGATTCCTCCTAACTTTGCCACGAAACAGACCCTCTCTTATTATAATTTGTACTATTGAAAGAGTGTCTGTTTTCCGGTATGGTTAGGAGGAATCAGTAACCTTCCAATTTACCAAACAAGAGAATTTTCCCCTTAATTAAGGACCCTGTGATCATGTATAAGAATTGTAGGCTCCTGATTCCTCCTGACCATGCCACGAACCAACTCCTTCATATAGGTGTGTGTGTTTCGTGGCAATATTTAAAGGACTCATTAACCTCCAATTTTTTTACTATATCACTGGGTCCCTTCAACTTTACAGGCATTAATATTACTGTAGTTTTCACATCTTTTATAGCATTTCTGCATTATATTCCAACTCCTAATCTACACTCTCTAGTCCACCTGTGTCGAAGTATGAGATCTGGAGCACGTGGTTTTGGTTTCCAGACGACAGCCTACACAAAGCCTCCATTGGTTCGAATGTGTCTGTGTTTCCTCATGATGGTTTGTGTGTGTGTGTCCTAATGATGGTTTGGGTGGGCTGTGTGTGTAATTCACCTACGGTCTTGATCACGTCCTGGACACGTGCTCACCAACTGTTACCCTCCCGGAATGAGCTCAGAGCTCTTAGTGACCGATCTTTGGGTAAGGCTGGAACCTTTTTTCACACACCGGGATGGCGAGGTCACAACTCCTCCACTTACTTCCCGTACCTATTCTCTTCTAGGTGAACAGGGGTTACAACGTTTAAGGAAACAATAACAAATTGTCTCCACCCGATCAGGGATTCGAACCCGGGCTATCTCGGTTGTGAGCCGAGCGTGCTAACCACTACACCACCAGGCCGTGTGTGTGTGTGTCTCTTTGTGATGGTATGTGTGTGTGTGTGTGTCTTTGTGATGGTATGTGTGTGTGTGTGTGTCTTTGTGATGGTATGTGTGTGTGTGTGTGTCTTTATGATGGTAGGTGTGTGTGTGTGTCTTTGTGATGGTAGGTGTGTGTGTGTGTCTTTGTGATGGTGTGTGTGTGTGTCTTTATGATGGTATATGTGTGTGTGTGTGTCTTTATGATGGTATATGTGTGTGTGTGTGTCTTTATGATGGTATGTGTATGTTTGTGTGTGTGTATGTGTGTGTGTGTGTATTTATGATGGTAGGTATGTGTGTGCTGTCGTCCAGAAAAAAACACCTGCTTCAGATCTCGTGCTTCGACTCAGGTGGACTAGGAATTGTGGATTGGGAGTGTACCGGTACTTAACTTACATGCATGGACGAACATTACCCAAAGGACGCTACAGGACGCTACCACTTCTCAGCATAACTTATATACATCATTATATTGTAGTGGTAAATAAAAAGGTAGATTAGTCAAATATATATATAAACTCGTGTATGATATATATATATATTTTTTTTACTATTAGTATATATTTGAAATTGGTCTCATATTTGGTTTCCATGGGGGTAGAGAGGGGGGAGGGGGTCATAAATACCTCCCCAGTATTTTGTTTCCATGGGGGGTAGGGGGAGGGGGGCTATATATATCCCCCCCCCCCCCACCTCCAGTATCCCTCCTTGTCGTAAAAAGGTCACTAAAAAAAAAAATTGGGTTTTGTATCACTTCTCCAACTGTCCCATATATATATTTTTTCCTCCTCTGTTCCTTTCGTGTTTACTGTCCCACCTCTCTCAATCATCTTCCCTGTACTAAATTAAAGGGTTTTGGCGCCCCTTCGTCCCCAGCCACTTGCTTTTTATTTCTTCAGCTGTCCCTCTTGTCATCTTTCTATTTCCTTCCTGCTTTGCTGTCTCGCCTCTCTATCACCTTTTTTTTTTCTGGTGCTATATGACCTCTCTGTTGTGCGCCTAATATCAATCAATCGGTCTAATGTGTGGGTTACTGTGTTCTTGAGAGAGAGAGAGAGAGAGAGAGAGAGAGAGAGGGGAGAGAGAGAGGGAGAGAGGGAGAGAGAGATGGTTTGAAGTATTTGGGAAGAGGTTACAATTGGGAGAAAGGAAGGAAGGGAGAAGGAAGGAATAAAGAGAGTAGAAGGAAGATGGAGAGAGAAAGTGTTAATGGAAGGAATGTAGGAAGGAATAAAGGGAGTAGAAGGAGGGTGGAGAGAGAAAGTGTAAATGGAAGGAAGAAAGGAAGGAATAAAGAGAGTAGAAGGAAGGTGGAGAGAGAAAGTGTAAATGGAAGGAAGAAAGGAAGGAATAAAGAGAGTAGAAGGAAGGTGGAGAGGAAAGTGTAAATGGAAGGAAGAAAGGAAGGAATAAAGAGAGTAGAAGGAAGGTGGAGAGAGAAAGTGTAAAAGGAAGGAAGACAGGAAGGAATAAAGAGAGTAGAAGGAAGGTGGAGAGGGAAAGTGAGAGGAGAGAGAGAGAGAGAGAGAGAGAGAGAGAGAGAGAGAGGAGAGAGAGAGAGAGAGAGAGAGATGAGGGTAGAAAAGAAAAAGAGAAAGTGGAATTTGTAAGAGAGAGAGAGAGAGAGAGAGAGAGAGAGAGAGAGAGAGAGAGAGAGAGAGAGAGAGAGAGAGAGAGAAACGAAATCAGGAGGTAGAAAAGAAAGAGAGAGAAAGTGGAATTGTAAGAGAGAGCAGAATAAATATGAGAGAGAGAGAGAGTGAGTAAACAGGTGTTCACATCTCAAACAGCTGTACTATATCCTGTTTCCCCACCTACCCACCACCCCCCTACCTACCTACCCCCCTCCCTACCTACCCCCCTCCCTACCTACCTACCTCCCCACCTACCTACCTCCCCACTTACCTACCTACCTCCCTCCTCACTACCTACCTCCCCACCTACCTCCCCACCTACCTACCCACCTACCTACCTACCTACCTACCTACTCCCCCCCAAAACACACACTCAGGACATTAACCTTACCAAACATGTGATTTTTATATATTATGTGTGTGTGTGTGTGTGTGTGTGTTGGTAATTATTTGTTTGTTTAATTGTATGTGTGTATGTGTGTGTGTGCTTTGTATTTGTTTGTGTGGGTCTGTGTGTTTTTTGTATGGGTTTTGTGTGTGTGTGTGTGTGTGTTGATCTTCATTTGTTTGTGTGTGTGTGTGTGAGTTTTGTAATGGTGGTTTTCGTCTGTGTGTTATTTCTGTGTGCAGTGTGTGTGTGTGTGTGTGTGTGTGTGTGTGTGTGAGTTATGTATTGGCATTCATCTGTGTGTTATTTCTGTGTGCAGTGTGTGTGTGTGTGTGTGTGTGTATGTATTGTTCTCTATCTATGTGTGTGTATATATTTTTTTATTTACAATACTATATAATATTTTCTCCATGTTCATGTTTCTAGTTGTATTTCTCATTCCTCTATAATTAATATTTACTTCAGCTTTCTTTTGTCTTGCCATCAGTTCCAATTGTAGTTAATAGTTTTAATTAGTGTAGTGTGTAGTGCTGCATTTAATTAAGGGGAGAAGATAATTATTTTTGTTGAGTGAATTGGAAAGTCTCTGATTCCTCCACAAAACAGATCACCTATTATAAAAAAAAACAAAAAAACATTATGGTGGTCTGTTGGGAGGAATCAGTAGCCTTTCAATTGACCAAAAAGTGACTCTCCTCTTAATCACTCTAACAGCCTCGTAAGGACCAATGGGGCTGTTGCTGTGTAGATTTTTTTTTTTTTTTTGTAATTTAGCTTTCGTCTGATCTTTTATAATTTTAGATTGACCTGGGTAGACTACCTAACCTAACCTAATTTAACCTAACCTAACCTAATCTAATCTAATCTAACCCAAACAAACCTAACCTGACCTAATCTAACCCAACCCAATCTAACCCAAACCCAACCAAACCAAACCTAACCCAATCTAACCAAACCTAACCAAATGTAACTTAACCCAATCAGACCAAACGTAACCTAATCTAACCAAACCTTATCTAACCTAATCCAACCCAACCCAACCCAACCCAACCTAACCTAACCTAACCTAATCTAACCCAACCTAATCTAACCAAATCCAACCTAACCCAACCTAACCTCCTCTAACTTAACTCAACACAACCAAACCTAACCTAACCCATCCCCCAACTCCTCTAAACCCCCACCCCCTTCCCTAATACCTCTAACTCCCCCCTCCCCCAACTCTAAACCCCTCCCCATCCCCCAACACCTCTAACCACGCCCTCCCCCATCCCCCAACACCTGTAACCCCGCCCTCCATCCCCCCCTTCCCCCCATCTCCCCCAACACCACTAACCCAACCCAACCCAACCCAACCTAATCTAACCCAACCCAATCTAACCAAACCTAACCAAATGTAACTTAACCAAACCAACCAACCCAACCCAACCCACCCAACCTAACCCAATCTAACCCAACCTAACCAAATGTAACTTAACCCAACCTAACCAAACCAACTCAACCCAACCTAACCCAACCCAACCCAACCCAACCTAATCTAACCCAACCTAATCTAACCCAACCCAACCCAACCAAACCCAATCTAACCAAACCTAACCAAATGTAACTTAACCCAACCCAACCCAACCTAACCAAACCAAACCAACCAAACCTAACAAATCTAACCCAACCCAACCCAACCTAACCCAATCTAACCAAGCCTAACCAAATGTAACTTAACCAAACCAACCCAACCCAACCCAACCCAACCTAACCCAATCTAACCAAACCTAACCAAATGTAACTTAACCCAACCTAACCAAACCACTCAACCCAACCTAACCCAACCCAACCCAACCCAACCTAATCTAACCCAACCTAATCTAACCCAACCCAACCCAACCTAACCCAATCTAACCCAAACCTAACCAAATGTAACTTAACCCAACCCAACCCAACCTAACCAAACCAAACCAACCAAACCTAACCAAATCTAACCCAACCCAACCCAACCTAACCCAATCTAACCAAGCCTAACCAAATGTAACTTAACCAAACCAACCCAACCCAACCCAACCCAACCCAACCCAACCTAAACCTAATCTAACCCAACCTAACCCAATCTAACCAAACCTAACCAAATGTAACTTAACCCAACCTAACCAAACCAAACCTAACCTAACCAAACCTATTGTAACTAAACCTAACCTAACCTATTGTAACTAAACCTAACCTAACCCAACCCAACCTAATCTAACCAAATCTAACCCAACCAAGCCAAGCCAAACCTAATCTAATCTAATCTAATCTAACCAAACCAAGCCAAACCAAACCAAATGTAACCCAACCAACCCAACCCATACCCAACATAACATAACATAACATAACATAACATAACCCAATCCCATAACAGCAGTCATAACACCTTCCCTAACTCCTCTAAACCCCTCTCCCCCAACTCTAACCACCCCTCCCCCAACCCCCAACTCTAAAACCCCCCCTCCCCCAACTCTAACCCCCCCTCCCCCAACCCCCAACTCTAACCCCCCCTCCCCCAACCCCCAACTCTAACCCCCCCCCTCCCCAACTCTAAACCCCCCCTCCCCCAACTCTAAACCCCCCCCCCTCCCCCAACTCAACCCCCCCCCTCCCCCAACTCTAAAACCCCCCCTCCCCCAACTCTAAACACCCCCTACCCCAACCCCCAACTCTAAACCCCCCCTCCCCCAACCCCCCAACTCTAAAACCCCCCCTCCCCCAACCCCCAACTCTAAAACCCCCCCTCCCCCAACCCCCAACTCTAAAACCCCCCTCCCCCAACTCTAAACCCCCCCCTCCTCTAAACCCCCCTCTAAACCCCCCCTCCCCCAACTCTAAACCCCCCTCCCCCCTCCCCCAACTCTAAAACCCCCCCTCCTCCTCCTCCTCCATCCCTAACCCCTTCCCCACACCTCCACAGTTTGACAAAGAGACGGACATGTTTTCTGAAAGGCATGGACTCATCTTCCGTTCCTTCGTGTACCTCTTCAAGACATTACAGGAACGAGAGGACCAAGAATTTACACTCACAGCATCATACCTGGAAATATATAATGAAAAGGTGAGTGTGTGTGTGTGCCTTTATTATTATTATGATTATTATTATTATTATTATTATTTTTTTTTTTTTTTTTTTTTTTTGTGTGTGAGTAAGCCATTTTTATTATTATTATTATTATTATTATTATTTATTATTATTATTATTATTATTATTATTATTATTATTTTGAGAGTTAGTGAGGCCATTTTTATTATTATTATTGTTTTTTATATTTATTGTTATTATTATTATTATTATTATTATTATTATTATTATTATTATTATTTTGAGTGAGGAAGACATTTTTATTATTTTTATTATTGTTTTTTATATTTA
This sequence comes from Petrolisthes cinctipes, assembly GCA_033782935.1. NCBI lineage: Eukaryota > Metazoa > Arthropoda > Malacostraca > Decapoda > Porcellanidae > Petrolisthes > Petrolisthes cinctipes. The sequence continues at coordinate 34,063 of JAWQEG010002091.1, read as the reverse complement.
TTGTTATTATTATTATTATTATTATTTTTGAGAGTGTGAGTCATTGTTATTATAATTATTATTATTTATTATTATTGTTATTATTATTATTATTATTATTATTATTATTATTATTTATTATTATTATTATTATTATTATTATTTTGTATTGTTATGTAATCATCGTATCAGTACCATGACCACCACCACCACCACACCATCGTCAACACCAACAGATATTCATGCATACGGCCCTATAAAAAAAAAAAAAAAAAAAAAAAAAAAAAAAAAAAAAAAAAAAAAAAAAAAAAAAAAATTGGCTGGTTTGAGGTTGAGAAAATCCGACTCCATCATTATTCACTGGTGTGCTCCTTCCTGTCTCCTCCCCCCCGCCCCCCTCCTCCCCCGCGCCCCCCCTCCTCCCCCTCCTCCCCCTCCTCCCCCTCCTCCTCCCTCATCCCCCCGAGAGAGAGAGATCATGCATGTTACATACTTATACTTTATTGAATTGTTGATTTTAATGTATGTGTACTGAAAACTGATTCATTCCAAACAATTTATAGTCTCCTTTTCTCACATAATATTTTCTTAATTTTTGCTGCTGGGTCAATCTCTTAATTCACACAGTTTGCAATCAACTCTCCTCACATACCATATCTTTTCCTCTTAATTATTTGGTCACTCTCTCAATTCACACAGGTAGGAATCATCTCTCCTTCTCACGCATCTATCTTACTTCTAATTTTGTCACTCTCTTAATTCACACAGTTTAGAATAGATCTCTTTTTCACACATCTATCTTACTTCTACTTCTCATTTTGTCACTCTCTCAAATCTCTCCTTTTTTTTTCACATTATCTTATTTCTCATTTTGTAACTATCTCAATTCACACATGTTAAATGTTTGCAGGTGATTGATCTACTTAACATCGGTACAAACAACAAGCCGCTACAGGTGCGATGGAGTAAGAAGAAACGAGGCTTCTTTGTCGAGAACCTGTTTGAGATTGAGTGTGCTGAGTTGGACGACCTACTGGCTGTGTTGGAAGAAGGTGAGGAAGGTGATATGAGGTGGGAGGTGATGGGAGGAAGGTGAGGTGGTGAAGGGGTAGTAGTGGTGATGGTGAAGGTGGGAAGGGAGGGAGAAAGTGATGGGTAATGGGAAGGTGAGAGGAGATGGGAAGGGGAGACGTGATGGAGGAAGGTGATGGAGGAAGGTGAGGAAGGTGATATGAGGGGGAGTGGTGATGGAGGAAGGTGAGGAAAGTGATATGAGGGGGGAGAGGTGATGGAGGAAGGTGAGGAAGGTGATATGAGGGGGAGAGGTGATGGAGGAAGGTGTGGAAGGTGATATGAGGGGGAGAGGTGATGGAGGAAGGTGAGGAAGGTGATATGAGGGGGAGAGGTGATGGAGGAAGGTAAGAGGTAGGTGAGGGTGTGATGTGAAGGTGGGAAGGGATGGAGGGAGGTGAGACGTGATGGGAAAGGTGATGGGAAGGGAGGGTGTAGTGGTGGTTCTAGGAAGGGGAGATGATAGTGAGAGGTGATGGGAAGGAGGGAGGGAGGTGAGGTGAGGGTGAGGGAGACAGAGAAAGTGAGGGTGAGGGAGGTAATGGTCAGGATGAGGGAGACAGAGAGGGTAAGGGAGGCAGTGGTCAGGGTGGTGATGAGGGAGACAGAGAGGGTGAGGAGGCAGTGGTCAAGGTATTAGGGAGGGAGACAGAGACAGTGAGGGTGAGGGAGGCAGTAAGCAGGATATTAGTGAGGGAATTACCTTTAAAAACAAATGCATCTTATAAGTCATGTTAAAAATATGATAACAACAATGTACTCTATGTAATAACCTAGCTGTATTCTGGCCTTGTTGATTATAATACTTCACTGTAATTAATGTATGGTTGAGAACATTATTGTGAAACAGACACATACTTGAAATGGCACCCCTCATTGAACATAGTGTAGGATGAGATGTTGTGTGTGTGTGTGTGTCTGTTTCACTTATCCGCAATAACAATAATAACTGTACCATACCTGTATCGCATCCCCTTTAATCCTGTACTGAACGCATCTGTAACATACCTGTATCACGGTCCCTGTAATCCTGTACTGAACGTATCTGTAAAATACCTCTATCACGGTCCCTTTAATCCTGTACTGAACGCATCTGTAAAATACCTCTATCACGGTCCCTTTAATCCTGTACTGAACGCATCTGTATCATACCTGTATTACATCCCCTTTAATCCTGTACTGAACGCATCTGTATCGTACCTGTATTACATCCCCTTTAATCCAGTACTGAACGCATCTGTAACATACCTGTATCACGGTCCTTTCCTGTACTGTATGTGGTTTGTTGTTATGTCTTGTCAGGTCTGAGGAATCGTGCCGTCGCCTCACACAACATGAACGAGTATTCCTCACGTAGCCACACCATACTCACCGTCAACATTACCTCAGAGCAGAAGGTGGGTTGGCTACTGTATAATTGTATGTTGTTTTTGTTTATGTGTATTGTCTGTGTATATAGTTCCTCTGTTTTATTTCCTTCTCTATTCATTCTCTTTTTCTTCTACTTTTCTTTTTATAGGTTTTAATGTAGCTTGGGTGTAATTAATTCCCTTTCCAAACCAAACAAAACAAAACCAAACCCAAACTAAACCAAACCCAAACTAAACCAAACCAACCCAACCCAACCCAACCCAAGCCAAACCTTACCTAACCAACCCAACCCAACCCAACCCAAACCAAACCAACCCAACCCAAGCCAAACCTTACCTAACCAACCCAACCCAAACCTTACCTAACCAACCCAACCCAACCCAAACTAAACCAACCCAAACCAAACCAACCCAAACTAAACCAACCCAAACCAACCCAACCCAAACCAAACCAACCCAACCCAAACCGAACCAAACCAAACCAAACCAACCCAACCCAACCCAAACTAAACCAACCCAAACCAAACCAAACCAAACCAAACCAAACCAACCCAAACCAAACCAAACCAAACCAACCCAAACCAAACCAAACCAAAAAATTTTATTGTCTCTTACCTATCATTGTGTTGTTGTGTACAGGCAGACGATGGTGTTTACATAACCAAGAACGGCAAGATCAATTTTGTGGACTTGGCCGGCTCTGAGATGACCAAGAAGACCAACTCCGAGGGCAAGACACTAGAGGAAGCCAACAACATCAACAAGTCTCTTATGGTTCTAGGTAGGTATGGCGAACCCCTTGATATAGAATGATTTTAGATTAACCGTGTATATATTTAAGATGATTAAATTTAGCCCTGTCCTCTTAACACAGGTTGGGTAAATAGCTTAGTTCGATACAAGATGATTAAATTTAGCAGTATCTTTTCAACCTCAGGCTCAGTTATTAGCTTAATTAGTCGATACAAGATGATTAAATTTAGCCCTATCCTTTTAACACAGGCTCTGAAAACATTCGAACTTTTGATATATATGACTGAATTTAGCTTATCTCTTATGGTTCTAGGTAGGTACAGTGAAGCCCGCGATATAGAATGAGTTTAAATTTAGTGTGTTTAGTATGATTAAATTTAGCCCTATCCTTTTAACACAGCCTCTGAAAACATTCGAACTTTTGATATATATGACTGAATTTAGCTTATCTCTTATGGTTCTAGGTAGGTACAGTGAAGCCCGCGATATAGAATGAGTTTAAATTTAGCGTGTTTAGTATGATTAAATTTAGCCCTATCCTTTTAACACAGGCTCCAAAAACTGTAGAGCCTTCAATATATATGACTGAATTAATCCCATCTCTTATGGTTCTAGGTTGGTACGGTACAGCCCTCTATATAGAATTATTTAAAATGTAGCCTGTTTAAGATGATTAAATTTAGCCCTATCCTTTTCACACAGGCTCTGAAAACTGTAGAGCATTAATTCGATATATACGACTGAATTTAGTCCATCTCTTTATGGCCTGAAAGTGACTTTAAAAAAATATATATATAATAAAAATGGCTACTAGTCTGTCCATAATATAATAACTATTGTATATCTATCAGTCGACCTTCACCTCTCAATTTTTTACTGGGGTTGAGAGGGGATACCGGTACTTCAATGAAATACAATGGATAAAAACTGTACTGTACTAACAAGACTTAATGAATGTAAACAAGTTGAGGGGAGATTCTTTTGTTGGTGTAATTGGAAGGTCTCTGATTCCTCCAAAGTATGCTACAAAACAGATCCCCTTTCCTCTATATTTCTCTCTCTTTCACTCCTTTTATCAACACTTCTCTCACTCTCTCTCACATCAGGTAAAAGAAAAAAAAATATATATAAATCCCTCACCAACATACATACATACATACATACACAAATATTGACCTAATTTTTTGAGGAAGTGGATTTTTGTGACCTTCAACTCCTTCCTAAATGAATATGATGTCGTAATGGGAAGGTATTTTATATAATTATTGACAGCAAAGCAAACAATGTTACCAGCTGAACAAAGGAAAGGGTTGTGTGTGTGTGTGTGTGTGTGTGTGTGTTTGTGTGTGTGTGTGTGTTTGTGTGTGTGTGTGTGTGTGTACCATTATATACAAGAGATAGACAGGTTGGAGAGTGAAAAAAAAGAGCAATGAGTGTGTGTGTGTGTGTGTGTGTGTGTGTGTGTGTGTGTGTGTGTGTGTGTGTGTGTACCATTACATACAAGAGATAGACAGGTTGGAGAGTGAAAAAAAAGAGCAGTGTGTGTGTGTGTATGTGTGTGTGTGTGTGTGTGTGTGTGTGTGTGTGTGTGTGTGTACCAATAAATATGAAAGTTATAAGGAGGTAGGATGATAAAAAAATGCATTGTTTAGTGAAGGTTAGACATGGTACGTAAGATCCAGTAATTGGTTATGAATACTGTACTGTATGCTGTTACCTATGAAAGTATAAGGAGAAGAGGAGGAGGGGTGATAAAAAAAACATTGTATACCTGTTCTGTATGCCATTACGTATGAAGGGTATAAAGAGGTAAGGAGGGGTGATAAAAAAAAAGAGCTTTGTATTGTATAACGAAGGTCTGTAAGGAGATTCGTTGCTAGGATACCACCCGACAACATACTAACCAACCAACCAACCAAACAACCATTGCCTACACCAATTACTTTACTACTATTACTACTACTACTACTCTTTTTCCCTTCTCCTTTGTAATGCCACACGTACAGTATATCATTTTATTGTTTGTACAGGGCTAGAATAAAGATTGTTGTAGGATCTGGTCACTTTCTAGTGGATTTGAGGAGATTTGCCCACATGGATTAAAAATCCACGTGTGGTGTACTGCAACAGGAGGCTCATTTTTTTCACTGGTGTGTAGACCACCAGCACACGGGGGGTGTATAATCCCTTTGTATACAGCAGTGTAAACTCCCTCCCCCTTTATGGTCCCTTCAGGACTGGTGTCATGGAAGGTGCTGCCCCACTTGTAGCTCTTGTGGTAACGTGGACTTGGGCCCACAACACTGGCTGTGGTATCAAACACCTTCCCCCCAATGAGGCCCCCAGACTCCCTGGTCCAGTAAGCTGTGGTCCTATTTCCCTGGGATGTGCTTCGGTAGTCCAGACATATAGGGCCAATGAAGCCCCTCCTTTATTTAAATTTTTTTTTTTACTGTGACCAGAGTGTACCAGGGGTCTGTGGGGCAGGAGGCCATTTTGCCCAGGGAGAACATCAACAACAACATTGTTGGTTCTTTTGTGTGCTGAAGAAAAATACAGTAGGCCCTCAATATAAGATGATTAAATTTGTCACATATATCCTTTTAATTCAGGCTCTGTAAATCCCTTAGTGTGTATAGTAATGAATAACAGAAGCCTGGGAAAACATTGGTTGGTGGTCTTCAATGAGGGACTCAGTGTAAAATGAAGTGATGGATACAAGTATTTATTCATTGTATATCGAGAATGTACTGTAATATTCTGATTTTCTTTTCTATTTGGTATATGTGTAATGTCCCTAACTATATCTCTTCCCTCCCTCCCTCCCCCCCCCCCTCCTCACAACCCTAGGCACCTGTATCGCGGCGCTGTCCGACTCAAGGAAGAGAGACGGTCATATTCCCTACAGAGACTCCAAACTGACCAAACTACTAGCTGACAGTCTGGCTGGTGGAGGCGTCACACTCATGGTGAGATGCCTGGCTTGTGTTATCTGTGTTTTCTATCTATCTCTGTCTATGTTATCCAGGCTTTAATCTGTTTTCTGTCTCTCTCTATTTCTATATTTTTTTTTTTGGCTCGTATCTACCACTACTGTGTTTCTATATGTTATTTTTCTCCTATCTATATGTTATTTTTCTCCTATCTATATGTTATTTTTCTCCTATCTATATGTTATTTTTCTCCTATCTATATGTTATTTTTCTCCTATCTATATGTTATTTTTCTCCTATCTATATGTTATTTTTCTCCTATCTATATGTTATTTTTCTCCTATCTATATGTTATTTTTCTCCTATCTATATGTTATTTTTCTCCTATTTATTCTCACTGTGTTAATGTTATGTTATCTCGAGTTTCCTTTCTAAAATTTTAAGGGTTTTGCTTCACTTCTCCAACGGTCCCATTTTTTTTTCCATCTGTTATATTTTGTGCTTTACTGTCCCACCTCTCAATCACCTTCTTCCTCGGGCGCCATATGACCTCGCTGTTTGTTGTGGCGCCTAATATCAATCAGTCAATCAATCTACTTACATTAATCTGATTTGTGTAACTGTATACTGTAATATAAAAAATTATCTCCTATCTATCTATCTGTATTTTTATCTATCTATATAATTTTAATATTTTTCTCTAAATGTATGTTGGTGTGGTTTGAACTTCCTATCTCCAATTTTGTGTGATATTATTTTTTTGTGTTAAGGTCTGTGTAATAAATGAGGTTATAACAAGCTGTAAACAGAATCAAATATTTTGCCCTGAAATACATATAACTCCCAATTATATATCTTCAAAACAGTGCATGTGTTTTATACCTGGATGTATGTATGTATGTATGTGTGTGTGTGTGTGTGTGTGTGTGTGTGTGTGTGTGTGTGTGTGTGTGTGTGTGTGTGTTTCATGAAATACATACATCTTCAAAATACTGCTTGTGTTTTATACCTGTATGTATGTATATGTATGTATGTGTGTGTGTTTCATGAAATACATACATCTTCAAAACAGTCAACAGTGCTATTGTTTTATACCTGTATGTGTGTATGTTGTTGTTGTACAGATAGCATGTGTGTCACCAGCTAAGAGTAACGTTAGTGAGACCCTCAACACACTCCGCTATGCCTCCAGGGCCAAGAGGATTCGCACCAAACCCATCATTATTATGGTTAGTAAAAGTGTATTAATAATGTATAATGATAATAATGTGTCATAATAATGTGTAATAATAATAATGTGTAATAAGGTATAGTATTTATCTAGTATATTGCCATTTAGGATTTGTTTGTTTCTAATAATAATGTGTAATAATAATAATGTAAAATAATAATGTGTAATAATAATAATAATGTGTAATAATAATAATGTGTAATAATAATAATGTATAATAATAATAATGTGTAATAATAATAATGTGTAATAAGGTATAGTATTTATCTAGGATATTGCCATTTAGGATTTAGTTCTTTCTACCAGTATTTTCCAACATGAGGAACTTAATTATTATCTTTTCGGAGTGATTTCTCTTCCGCATATGTCCTACTGTATTTCCTTTTTATGCCCATTCCCCACTTCTCTCTGTGACCACTCCTGCATTCTCGGACAACCATTTCCCTTCTACAACAGGACCCCAAACACGTACAGTATGATAAGAGTATTATATTCTTTCATTTATTTATTTTCCTCTCTGCTACCACTCCTGCCTTCTCTGACAACCATTTTTCCTTCTACAACAGGACCCCAACACAGTATGATAATGTATGGGTGTTCATTAGTTAATTAATTATCTCTTATGATAGAGTACTGTATATATATTCTTTTCTTCATTCTCCTCACTGTATTCTTTTCTTCATTCTCCTCACTGTATTCTTTTCTTCATTCTCCTCACTGTATTCTTTTCTTCATTCTCCTCACTGTATTCTTTTCTTCATTCTCCTAGCTCTCTGTTTCCACTCTTTCATTCACTGACAACCATTTTCCTTTCATCAATTAACAGGACCCCAAGGAGAAGTTGATCATGAGCTTACAGAGAGACGTCAGTTTGTTAAGGGAGGAGAACTCACACCTCAAGATGCTTATAGATTTGGGTGAAGATGGTACGTATTGTTGTTATGACATGTATTATTATTATTGTTGTTATTATTGTTATTATTATTGTATTTGTTATTATTGTTATTATTGTATTTGTTATTATTATTGTTGTTATTATTGTTATTATTATTATTGTATTTGTTATTATTGTTGTTATTATTGTATTTGTTATTATTATTATTGTTATTATTGTTATTGTTATTATTATTATTGTATTTGTTATTATTATTATTGTATTTGTTATTGTTATTATTATTATTGTTAGTGTTATTATTATGTATGAAGTGAATGACAGGTAAGCAACGGAAAGAGGATAGATTAAATTAAATAGCCATCGGATTGGTACCACACCACCGCATGTAAAAATATCCATGGTATTTACGACGATGACTTGGTACCGATGCGATGGCTAGCTGTATAGTGTGTCCATGGCGTTATAGTACCAGTACCATACCATACCATACCATAGTCAGCACCATGGATGTTCTTGTATACTGACCCATATATTAAAATTGTGATCTTCTAATCGAGTGTGTTGTTGTTGTTGTTTGGTGTTGTTGTTATAGGGTCGGGACAGCCTGTGGACGGTCAACTGGGAGGGCCTGGTGTTAATGGTTATGACGCCATTGATAGGATTCCTGATATTGGCAGTTATAAAGGTATGTTGGTTTGTGAGAGAGAGAGAGAGAGAGAGAGAGAGAGAGAGAGAGAGAGAGAGAGAGAGAGAGAGAGAGAGAGTATGAGTGATATTGGCAGTTAAAAAGGTATGGTGGTTTGTGTGTGTGTGTGAGAGAGAGAGAGAGAAAGAGAGAGAGAGAGAGAGAGAGAGAGAGAGTGAGTCATGTGACAGAGGAGTGTGTGTGTGTGTGTGTGTGTTAGACAAAGTAGTACGTACATACATACATACATACATACATATAACTCAATTACCAACAAGAATAATTGAAAGCAGAGTGTAAGGAGACAGTTCAATATAGATCAACTCTCTTTATTTATTTGCTATCTGTCATAGAAAATAATTATACAACTGTGTCACCCTGTCTTTATCATTGTCTGTGCCTCTTGTAACATTCCTTTTAAGCATTATTCTGGACTTTATTTTTGAGTTACATAATTATAAGATATACTGTACTGTATTGACTTAGAAATTACATATATAACTTTGTCACCCTGTCTTTATAACTGGCTGTGTCTATCTATCTTTATCACTTCGCTCATTATCTGTGTATCTGGTAACAGTGCCGCCCGCCATGTCCCGTCAAGCCTCGTTCCGTATCGATAAGGACAAGTTGGAGACCCTGGATAATAACGAACTGGTCAGATTGGTGCAGAGGTACATGTCAGACTACGAGGCCGTCACATGTGAAAACAAAGAATTACAGGTGTGTCCTTTGTAATTATATGTATGTATGTATGTATGTACTTCCTTCAGGGATATTGTGTTTTTTTTTTTCTTTTTTTTTTTTTTTGCTGCCCTTTTCTTCCTTTTGTTTTCTTCTTGTTTTTTTTTTTTGCTGTCCTTTTCTTCCTTTTGTTTTCTTCTTGTTTTTTTTTTTTGCTGTCCTTTTCTTCCTTTTGCTTTCTTCTTGTTTTTTTTTTTTTTGCTGTCCTTTTCTTCCTTTTGTTTTCTTCTTGTTTTTTTTTTTTTGCTGTCCTTTTCTTCCTTTTGTTTTCTTCTTGTTTTGTTTTTTTTTGCTGTCCTTTTCTTCCTTTTGTTTTCTTCTTGTTTTTTTTTTTTTTGCTGTCCTTTTCTTCCTTTTGTTTTCTTCTTGTTTTTTTTTTTTTTTTTTTGCTGTCCTTTTCTTCCTTTTGTTTTCTTCTTGTTTTTTTTTTTGCAGTTCTGTTTTTTTCATGTTTTTTTTTTCAGTTCCTTCTCGTCCTTCTACATTCTTCCTTTTTTTTTTTTTCGTTCCTTTTTTTTCCTTCTATTTCCTTTTATTGTTTTTTTTTTTCTGTCCCTCTTTTTCTTCTGTTTTCTTCATGTTTTTTTTTTTCAGTTCCTTCTGCTTTCTTTGTTTTGTTTTCCAGTTCCTTCTTTTCCTTCTGTTTTCTTCATGTTTACTGTATTATTTTGTCCCTCCTTTCCTTCTGTTTTCATCATTTTTTTTTTTATCTGTCTCTCCTTTCCTTCTGTTTTCATCATTTTTTTTTTATCTGTCTCTCCTTTTCTTCTGTTTTCATCATGTTTTTTTTTATCTGTCTCTCCTTTCCTTCTGTTTTCATCATGGGTTTTTTTCTGTCTCGCATTTCCTTCTGTTTTCATCAATTTTTTTTTTTATCTGTCTCTCCTTTCCTTCTGTTTTCATCATTTTTTTTTTTTATCTGTCTCTCCTTTCCTTCTGTTCTTGTTGGTAAATTGGAAGGCTACTGATTCCTCCTAACTATACTAGAAAACAGACACCCTCAATGGTACTAATAGGGGATCTGTTGTTGTTTAGTGGCATAGTTTGGAGGAATCAATTAGGGCGCTCTAATGTACAGTCGGCCCCAGGAATTCGTATACACCACTGTGACATCAATCAAGGGCTCGTAACAACTAGAAAACTTAGTACATTTAATTCCTAACACCATTTAATTCCTAACACCATTTAATTCCTAACACCATTTAATTCCTAACACCATTTAATTCCTGTGACATCAAGGGCTCGTAACAACTAGAAAACTTAGTACATTTAATTCCTAACACACCAAACACTTCTAATAAAGTTATATAACTAATACTTGAATCAATCAGCAGAAAAATCCCTATAGTCTGTGCAAAATATAGACCCCTTTTAACTTTTGCTCTGTGTACGAATTAATTCCTGAGGTCGACTGTACCATACGTATACTCTCCCCTTATTTGACGCTGTTACACGCTTGCCTTGCAGAAACTGTCGACGGCGTTGGTGCGTGATCAGGAGTTGGTGTGTAAGGAGAACGAACGACTCCTACGCAAACTGGAAGACGTCAACAGGTGCGTTTGTGTGTCTCGTTTATGTATTGGGGTGGTATGTGTGATAACCTTCTGAGTTTGTTGGCGAAGGTGTGGTACCGGTATGATGGCTGGCTCTGTTGTGTGTGTGTGTGTGTAGAGAGAGAGAGAGAGAGAGAGGCTATGTGTGTGTGGAGAGAGAGAGAGAGAGTCTATGTGTAGGTGTGTGTAGAGAGAGAGAGAGAGAGAGGATATGTGTAGGTGTGTGTGTGTGTGTGTGTGTGTGTGTGTGTGTGTGTGTGTGTGTGTGTGTGTGTGTGTGTGTGTGTGTGTGTGTGTGTGTGTGTGTGTGTGGAGAGAGAGAGAGAGAGAGTCTATGTCTATGTGTGTGTGTGTGTAGAGAGAGAGAGAGAGAGAGAGAGAGAGGCTGTGTGTTTGGGTATGTATCTATGTTTGTGTGTGTGTGTAGAGAGAGAGAGAGAGAGGCTATGTGTGTGTGTATGTGTGTGTAGAAAGAGAGAAGCTATGTGTGTATGGAATCATCATATCTGTACCACACCATCGTTAATACCATGGTGGCTGTTCTTGCATACGATCCCCACCCAAAAAAGTGCGAGGAGAATTTTGTTGTCATTATCTAAAACTAACATAATGTGGGAAAATTCCTCCGATTCCTCCGATTCCTCCGATTCCTCCAAACTATGCCAGGAAACAGAATCCCTTCGTGTGAGACTATGGGGATGTGTTTTGTGATGGAGTTTGGAGGGCGTAGTGTGCTCCAAAATCCCCACAACAGACCTCTCAATCACACTCTTCCCCGGTTGCCATATGACCTCGCTGTTGCGGTGCCAAATACTGTACTTCCCTTAAGGCACCCTGTGATGTAGTCATAAAATTGGAGGTAAATGAGTCCTTCAGATATTGCCATGAAACACACACACACACACACACACACACACCTATAGGGAAGGAGCTTGTTTCGTGGCATAGTCAGGAGGAATCAGAAGCCTTCAATTCTCATACACAATCACAGGGTCCTTAATAATAATAATAATAATAATAATAATAATAATAATAATAATAATAATAATAATAATAATAATATCACACTAACTCTTTTGTTGTGATGCTGTATGTGTGTTTGTAGATGCTTATAGTGATTGGTACTTTAAAAAAATTATTCCATGTGCATCTTTTGTGCATCTATAAATTGTAATTGACTCCATTATTTATTTCTTCTCTCTGTTCTTATTAATTAAAAGGGAGATTCTCTTGTTGGTAAATTGGAAGGCTACTGATAATAAATAAAATAAACAAATAAACTATGCCAGGAAACAGACAACGTTAATGTTACTAATAATAATAATAGGGGATCTGTTTTGTGGAATAGTTTGGAGGAATCACAGACCTTCCAATTCACCAACAAGAGAATCTCACCTTAACTGCTTGTGTGTGTGTCTTTAAAATTTATGATTGGCGTAAAATGTCTTGCTTTGAAGTAGTAGTAGTAGTAGTAGTAGTAGTAGTAGTAGTAGTAGTAGTTGTTGTGGTAGTAGTATTAGTAGTAGTAGTAGTAGTAGTAGTAGTAGTTGTGGTAGTAGTATTGGAAGTAGTAGTAATAATAATAATAATACAGTAGTAGTAGTAGTAGTAGTAATATTAATAGTAGAAATAGTAGTAGCTGTAGTAATAGTAATAATTAATAGTAATTATTCCACTAAAGACTATAATATTAAACCCAGATCTCTCTATGTATTGTATGTATGTATGTATTGTTAATTTTTGTATATATATCTTTGTATTATAAACTGTATAGCCGTAATAAGCTGCACACACTCTTTAATTAACTATCTGTCCTTATTATGTAGAATGTAGCTGAGGTTAGTTTTTATATGGTGTTATGAATTGAAACGGGCAAGAAAATAATTATCCACATACAAAGAGGAAAATGTGTACAGTTGTTGTTGTTGTTGTTGTTTTGGACACTTAAAATACACACACTTTAAATGGGGACACACACACACACACACACACACACACACATACACACACACACATATATATCTCATGCTACACACACACACACCTCTCATCCTACCCTATGCTACACACACACACACACATATAAACGTCTCATCCTACCCTTTGCTACACACACACACACACACCTTATGCTACACACACACACCTTATGCCACACACACACACACACACACCTTATGCTACACACACACACACACACACCTTATGCTACACACACACACACACACACACCTCTCATCCTACCCTATGCTACACACACACACATACACACACACACCCTATGCTACACACACACATACACACAACGTCTCATCCTACCATATGCTCAATGAAGGGGTCTATTTCAGGTGTGTGTGTTTCATAAGTTCCCAATTTCTCAGTGATGCCTTGTTTTCCAATGGTGTTTTGTGTGTGTATTGTACTGTGTGTTTGTAATGAATTTTTTTACAGTAATTCCCTCATAGTTCGTACACCACCACACACCCATAAACCCAGTGGTGGATAATGAGGAATTTACTGTACACATTTTCATATATAACGTTATAATTCACATCCATAACAGCAATGGTGTGTAATGAGGTTTTAACTGTACATACATACATACATACATACATACATGGATTCTTAGATAACAGTATAATATAGTATAACAGTACTTTATATTATAACAGTATAACATAGATAGCAGTATAACACAAATCTATAACAACAACAACAGTGTATAATGAAGTTTTATTCTACACAAATGGATTCATAGATACAGTAACATTATAATACACAACTATAACAGTCCACAACTGTGTATAATGAGGGTTTACTATACATACATACATACATACATACATGGATTCATAGATAACAGTACAATACAGATCTATAACAACAACAGTGAATAATGAGTGTTTACTGTACACAAATGGATTCATAGATAACAGTACAATACACACCCATAAAACAACAACAACAACAACAACTTTGGAAAACAAAAATGAATTACAGTACTTTATTATCAAACTACTTCTTCTTCGAGGAAAGGACTCTTCATCGCTTAATTTCGCACTGCAAAATAATACAAACTGAGCAACGAAGAGCCTTTTTTTTTTAAATATTTTTCCCCGGAGAAGTAGTTAAATAATACAGTACAACCATTACACTGAACTATTCCTCATTATAATAGTACATAATATTTCTTGTTCTATGTGGGTTTTTTTTGTCTTGCCTATTAAAAACTGTAGTCCATAATTGAAGAAGGAGGACCAGATAGAGATTAACAACATTACAGTCGACCCTCGATATACAATGAGTAATTAAAAATACTTGTATCCATCGATTCATAATTTTTTACACTCAGTCCCTCATTGAAGACCACCAACCAATGTATGTTTTCCCAGGCTCCTGCTGTTATTCATTACCATACACACACTATTTAAGTAATTTGCTGAGCCTGTATTAAAAGGATATACTGTATATATACTGTATTATGTGCTAAATTTAATCATCTTATATCAGGGACATACTCCATGATATATAAGTGATTTACGGACCCTGTTTTAAAAGGATACTTAGTGATACATTTAAAGGAGTAGTACAGTGTTGATAAATAAATTGAAGCACCTTGATTCCTCCAAACTATTCCAAGCAACAGGCCACCATTATTTTGGTTAATCTGGTCCTGTTTCCCGGCATACTTTGGAGGAATCAAGGCACTCTTAATTAAGTACCAAAAGTATACTGTTTCCTTAAGGTGGTACTGTAATTCTTTTTTGGTACATTGGAGTGCCTTGATTCCTCCAAAGTATGCCAGGAAACAGGACCAGATGAACAAAAAAAATAATGGTGTTCTGTTGTTGCTTGGAATAGTTTGGAGAAATCAGTTGCTCCAGATTTACCAACACAAAATTTTCCCCTTAATTAATCATCTTATATCGAAGGTTTTACTGTACTTATAAAACACTTCCCAGTTCAGTACTTAATTACTTATTACTTAAATACTTCACTCTTGTTTATAAATTAATTCTTTTTGTTTTTGTTGCCCCACATTATTTTGATTGCTTTGAAATGCTCCTGCAAAACTGTAATAATAATATGTTACAGAAGTGGCAAGCAAAACCCAAGTGATAAAGTAGAAGGGTAAGTGTGCTTGTTAGTGCATGGTGTGTGTGTGTGTGTGTGTGTGTAGGTAAAGTGCTTGGGGTATGTGTATGTGTGTGTGTGTGTGTGTGTAGGTAAAGTGCTTGGGGTGTGTGTGTGTGTGTGTGTAGGTAAAGTGCATGGTGTGTGTGTGTGTGTAGTAAAGTGCTTGGGGTGTGTGTGTGTGTGTGTGTGTGTGTGTGTGTGTGTGTGTGTGTGTGTGTGTGTGTGTGTGTGTGTGTAGTAAAGTGCATGGTGTGTGTGTGTGTGTAGTAAAGTGCATGGTGTGTGTGTGTGTGTAGTAAAGTGCATGGTGTGTGTGTGTGTGTGTAAAGTGCATGGTGTGTGTGTGTGTGTGTAGGTAAAGTGCTTGGGGTGTGTGTGTGTGTGTAGGTAAAGTGCTTGGGGTATGTGTGTGTGTGTGTGTGTGTTTAGTAAAGTGCATGGTATGTGTGTGTGTATTTGTGTGCATGTATGTGTGTAGTAAAGTGCATGGTGTGTGTGTGTGTGTGTGTGTGTGTGTGTGTGTGTGTGTGTGTGTGTGTGTGTGTGTGTGTGTGTGTGTGTGTATGTGTTAAAGTGCATGGTGTGTGTGTGTTTTTTTTTGGTATAGTGCATGAGGTGTGTGCATTTGCATTTGTGTGTGTTTGTGTTTGCATGTGTTTAGGGTAGTAGAAGGGTAAGTGTGCTTGTTAATGCAGGAGATGTTTTTATTATAATTGTTTGTTTGCATGTCTGTTTGTATGTTTGGTAAAGTATATGACGACATGTGCTTATTAGTGCATGAGATGTTTTTATTGAATTGTTTGTTTGCATGTGTTTGTATGTTTGCTAAAGTACATGTGCTTGTTAGTGCATGAGATGTGTTTGTTTGTTTGTTAATGAATTTATTTGTGTGTTTGTTTATTTGCATGTATGTGTGTTTTTGAATTAAAGGGACATATATAATATTTTGAGTTAATTAGAAGGCTACCGATTCCTCCAAATAATTATGACCTTTTGGTACATTGGAGTGCCTTGATTCCTCCAAAATATGCCAGGAAACAGAACCAAATAAACAAAAATAATGGTATAATGTTGCTTGGAATAGTTTGGAGGATTCAGTTACTCCAGATTTACCACCAATGGTGGTGTTGGCAATACTTGTACGATGCATGGCTCGGTTGTTGTTTGTCTGTGAGGTCATAGTATTGGTACCACGTCATCGTATGCAAGAATATCCCATGGTGTTGTTGGCGATGGTGTGGTGTAGTGGTACGATGCATGGCTCTGTTGTCGTTTGTCTGTGAGGTCATCGTATTGGTACCACGTCATCATATGCAAGAATATCCGATGGTGTTGTAGCGATACGATGCATGTCTCTGTTGCCGTTCGTCTGTGAGGTCATAGTACCGATACCACATCATCATCAACACCATGAATGTTCTTACCTACCACCCCTTGTCCCTAGTCCGAAGCACAGTATTAATCTCTACCAATTGAATTTTGAACAACGATGTTTGGGAAGGATGGGAACGAGAAGATGGTAAAGATTAATGTTCTGTATATGTCGAAGCCATTGTACCAGTACTACGCTATAGTCAATACCACGGATGTTTTGTTCATGCATAACGGCCCAACAAACGACCCACTAAAGATTATCCCACGCTATACGACCTCTCTATACGCTATACGACCCCCCTATACGACCCCCCCTATAAGCTATACGCAAAACTCTACGACCTCCCTAAAGGTTATCCCACTCTATCGTCAATACCATGGATGTTTTGTTGTTGTTGCATACATCTCATTATACAACTCACTAAAGGTTATCTCACTCAATCCGACCCCCCTATACGCTATACAATCCCCTATAGATTATCTCATGCTACCGTCAATACCATAGATGTTTTGTTATTGTTGCATACATCTCATTAAACAACTCACTAAAGGTTATCCCACTCTATCGTCAATACCATGAATGTTTTGTTGTTGTTGCATACATCTCATTAAACAACTCACTAAAGGTTATCTCTCCCTCTATTCTCTGTGTTTGTAGTGTGTGTCGAAGGTCTCCCATCATTCCGGCCAAGCCAACAATGAGTGGTGAGGACAGACTCGATGCTTCCTTCAATGGTGGCTTTCCCCTCAACGGAATCTCACATTCCACTGCTCCAGGCTTCAAGTCACGCTCTCTTCCCTCATCCTCGTCATCTGAAGTCTGGATTAACCCGCTAGATAAGGTAATGGACGCTAGCTTTATTTTTACACAATTTTTATATGCTATGTGTGTGTGTGTGTGTGTGTGTGTGACCTCATGATGGTTTGTGTGTGTGTGTGTGTGTGTGTGTGTGTGTGTGTGTGTGTGTGTGTGTGTGTCTGACCTCATGATGGTGTGTGTGTGTGTGTGTCTGACCTCATGATGATTTGTGTGTGTGTGTGTGTCTGACCTCATGATGGTGTGTGTGTGTGTGTTTGTGTGTGTGTGACCTCATGATGGTGTGTGTGTGTGTGTTTGTGTGTGTGTGACCTCATGATGGTGTGTGTGTGTGTGTGTGTGTGTGTGTGTGTGTGTGTGTGTGTGTGTGTGTGTGTGTGTGTGTGTGTGTGTGTGTGTGTGTGTGTGTGTGTGTGTTTGTGTGTGTGTGTGTGTGTGTTTGTGTGTGTGTGTGTGTGTGTGACCTCATGATGGTTTGTAACAATTAATTTAAACATCTGACTATAACTTTCCTATTGTATTATTATTATTTTGTTTGTTTTGACAGGAGGAAGGATAAAAAAAAAATAACTTTCCTGTTGTATTATTATTTTGTTTGTTTGACAGAAGGAAGGATATAAAAAAACTAACTTAACTATTATTGTTTTGTTTTGTTTTGACAGGAGGGAGGTATAAATAATAACTTTCCTATTGTATTATTATTATTATTTTGTTTATGTGAGAGGAAGAAGGATAAAAAACTAACTTTCCTGTCGTATTATTATTTTATTTATGTGACAGGAGGAAGGATAAAAAACTAACTTAACTATTATTGTTTTGTTTTGACAGGAGGGAGGTATAAAAAATAACTTTCCTATTGTATTATTATTATTTTGTTTATGTGAGAGGAAGAAGGATAAAAAACTAACTTTCCTGTCGTATTATTTTTTATTTATGTGACAGAAGGAAGGATAACAAACTAACTTAACTATTGCATTATTATTTTGTTTTGTTTTGACAGGACGGAGGCTCAGTACCAAACAGTAGAGGAGGTGGAGGTGGTGGAGGAAAGACAATTGGTGGATCACCCAGACGACCTCACCACCTCCCAAAGTCAATCAACAAGGAACTCGAGAAGAGGCGCATCGGAAAGAGGTATGGTATGGTGTGAGTTAGGTGTGGAGGTGGGTGGGTGGGTGGGTGGGTAGATGGGTTAGTTGGGTGTGGAGGTGGGTAGATGGGTAGTTAGGGGAGATGGGTAGTTAGGGGAGATGGGTAGTTAGGTGGGGAGATGGGTAGGTGGGTAAGTGGGTAGTTAGGTAGATGGGTTGGCTGGTTAGTGGGTAGTTAGGTGGGTAGGTAGGAAGGTAGATAGGTGAGTAGATGGGTAGTTAGGTAGATGGGTTGGCTGGTTAGTGGGTAGTTAGGTGGGTAGGTAGGAAGGTAGATAGGTCGGTAGTTAGGTAGGGAGATACATAGATAGGTTAGTGGGTAAGTAGGGAGATAGGTATATAAGCTATTTGTTTGGTGGGTAGACTATAGGTAAGTGTGTGTTGGGAGGGAGGAATTGGTAGCCTGTATTTTGATTTATTTTTGTACCACAGTTTGGAGGAATCAGTAACCTTCAATTTAACCACTGGAGAATATTCGTAGAGTAATTATTTTGTAGGACTCGGTAACCCTCCAATTAATCACAGTTTGGAGGAATCAGGAGCCACCATTTTCACAACACTAAGAGTAACCAACCCCCAAAATAACCCCTTCTTTAACCCCTAAACTAAACCCTAAACTAACCCATAACTTAACCCGTAAACTAACCCCTAACTTAACCCTAACTTAACCCATAAACTAAACCCTAAACTAACCCCTTCTTTAACCCCTAAACTAACCCATAAAATAACCCCTTCTTTAACCCCTAAACTAAACCCTAACTTAACCCATAAACTAACCCCAAAACTAACCCCTTCTTTAACCTCTAAACTAAACCCTAAACTAACCCCTAACTAAACCCTAAACTAACCCCTAACTTAACCCATAAACTAAACCCTAAACTAACCCCTAAACTAACCCCTAACTTAACCCATAAACTAACCCCAAAACTAACCCCTTCTTTAACCTCTAAACTAAACCCTAAACTAACCCCTAACTAAACCCTAAACTAACCCCTAACTTAACCCATAAACTAACCCGTAAACTAACCCGTTCATCTTCTGGTGTCCACAGCCTAACCGACCTGAGTGGATCCGGGGGTAGTAGTAGTGGTGGTGGTGGGGGTGGAAGTGGAGGGGGTGGTATTGGGTCACGCGGTAGTGGTGGCGGTGGTGGTGGTGGTAGTGGTGGTGGTGGAAGACAGAGGGGTCGTAGAAACAGCTGGGACGAGAGGACTGACAGGAGGGCCCCCGTCAGAACCAATAAGGCCAGTCTGTCGCCGACCGTCGCTAATGGCCGAAGGTTAGTGTGACAATAAAAATATCCCGTCCTTTGATTATTTTTTATTGTTATTGGTATTATTATTATTATTGTTATTATTATTATTATTATTATTATTATTATTATTATTATTATTATATTTATTATTATTATTATTTTCATTTTCATTATTACATTATTTCAGTATTACATTATTATTATTGTTATTATTATTATTTTCATTTTCATTATTTCTGTATTATTACATTATTATTATTATTACTATTATTATTGTTATTATTATTGTTGTTATTTTTAGTATTATTATTATTATTATTTTTTTGCATGGTTTAAGAGTTACGGGATCTGTTGTAAGTAAGTTCAGCCATATTTTGTATTTTCTCTCTCACTACTGTAATCTTATGCTGAGTTTAGTAAATATAATACAGTACAGTAAATGGTGTAATAATTGCTTTGATTATATTTCTATTTTTATTTCTATTTCTATTTCTATTTCCTTTATTGCATGGTTAAAGAACTACTGTATATTTTTTAAGTTTAGTTGTATTTATCCTCTTACTATTCTTATGCAAAGTTTAGCATATATAAAGTAGATGGTATTATAATTATTCCTATATTATGTTCCTTGGAGAATAAATACACTTGTACTATAAAACCTTTTGGCTGGTATTATTAAACTTGTTCGTCGGGAAAATGGCGTTTCATCACCAAATATGCATTGCAAAATAATACACATTGATCAATGAATAACCTTTCCCTTCAAAAAGCATATTTGTTATATTATGTTATGTGGTCTGACCAAAAAAATGTGATGGTAATTACAGTACAGTGTCATATATTTTTTTTTTTTTTTTTTTTTTTTTTTTTTTTTTTTTTTTTTTTTTTTTTTTTTTTTTTTTTTAACACTGGACATATGCTTCATCAAGCCCGTTACCGTGACCCAGGTCAACTGCTACTCACACACACACGTCACGACTTAATTTAATTGAATATAGTGCTTTATTTTAGATAGCTAAGTAAGGTAGCTTTATATACTTTAATGTGACATACAGTATTGATTTGTAAGATAAATATTCCACTTCCCTTAACTATTACTCTTACCACTGCACACATATTAACTATAGAATGTATGTGCTTTTATCTCTTTATGTCTTATTAATAGTACATTTTTACTTCACTACTTGCTTAACTGTAGTACTTTCTTGTCAGCAAGTTCATATTTATAACTACCCTAACATTTCCTTGTCTTTACTGGAAACAATAAGATAATTAATAGTGTAAGTACAAATAATTTTGTTTTGTTGTAATGACACAGTTGTTTTAATTATATGGTAATGTTTATAAGATGTTCCAGTATTGACATTGATCACTATAGTTAGATTTTACCAATACAGTATTGTAGTTATGTCTCCCTGATTCTGTCCCTTACTGCATGCTACACTTATCTAATGGCTTTAAGGGGAGAACATCTATTTGGTAAATTGCCTTGATTCCACTAAGGTGTTTCAGGAAACAGGACCAGATTAACAAAAATATTGGTGGCCTGTTTCATGGAATAATTTGGAGGAATCGGTTACAGGTACTCTAGATTTACCAACACTGTACTATCCTCTTATAGGAAGTAACATATTTGCTCTATAAATATGGTATGAATGGTATTGATGGAACAAAGGTATCATGAACCAAAGGGGGGGGAGGGAGGAGGGGGTCATTGACGATATTCACATAACACAGATGGTTTGTATTATTATCCAAGGCTGATCCAAGGTTGCATTTCCCTGACATTTTGCTGTTATTATTGCTACTACTTTCACTTACACTAACCATTTATAGTAGAGTAGTAATTTTGTCAGAACTATTATCATTATATGCAACCCCAAAAACACAACACCATAATAATTGCTGTGTGTAAATAAGGAAGTAGATAATTGCACATGCTTATACCACAAAATGTAAATGACCACTAAGAAAAAAAAGTGGGGTTTTCTATCAATTCTCCAACTGTCCCATTTTTTTTTTTTTTTTTTTTTTTTCATCTGTTGCCATTTGTGCTTTACTGTTCCACCTCTCAATCACCTTCTTCCTCGGGCGCCATATGACCTCACTGTTGTGGCGCCTAATATCAATCAATCAATCAACTTCAAATAGACACTATTGGAAATTTTTTAATGAGACTATTTCCCCCCCCCCCCTGCCCCCAAATTGTCCCCCCCTCATTTTTGGATGCTCATGTTGGTGTGTGTTAGCTAGGGTAGTGAGGGGTGGGGCGTGTTTGAGGGGGTATTGTGAGGGGTGGGGTGTGTTTAGGGGGTGCTATGAGGGGTGGGGTGTGTTGTTGTTGTTGAAGTTCCTCAAGGTGTCTGGCCGAGCAGCCCCGAGCTCCTGAGGAAGGTCATGGCCTGAACCGGGCTTTCCCACAGTGCCCTCAGAGAGTATATGTTGTGTTGTTGGTGAGTGTGGTTGTGTACATTGTAGTCTTCAATAATGTATTTAATAGAATGGGGTGCTGTGTTGTATCCCAGACAGACATCCACAATGGCTCCATCCAGCCTCTTCTGATATGTCAGAAGGGCCGGGTGGTGGCCACACCGCAGCCTGGCCAGGTGGACTCTGTCCTCACGGAGAAGGGAGGATTCAGATGGGTGGATGTCAGGAGGTCGTGTATGCAGCTGTGTGTTGTTTTTGAGTGTTTGGAGGGACTGATGAGTGATTTGAGTATGGATATGTTTCTGGACTTTGGTTTCATGGTGTAGGTGGTCTGTAGGTGTGGTAGCTGTGCAGCCTGTGATTGTCTTTAGGGCTCTGTTCTGTATGGTCTGTAGGGTGTTGAGATGAGTCTCAGTGAGGTTTGAGGCCCTGGCAGGGCTTGCATAATCTATCACTGATTGGATATATTATTTGTATACTGTGGTTGTGGTTTCTTTGTTGTGTCCAAATGTTGTGTTGGCAAGTGATCTGAGGGCTTTGTCTTTGCATGCATTTGTTTTTGATGGCCGTGATATGTTGTTTGAATGTCATGGATGTATTGTATGTTATGACAAGTATTTTGTGTGTGTGTGTGGTATAGGTGAGTTGTTTATGGTGAGGTGTGGTGTGTAGCGGTGTTCTGCGTTCCAGTTGGTGAGAAGGGTGACAGTTGACTTGGTGGGTGTTATTTTAAGTCTGTTTGTGGTGAACCAAGCATTAAGTGTGTTGAGGTAGGGTTGGAGGATGTGAGTGACTGTGTCTGCATGTCGGTGTGTACATGTGAGTGTTATGTCATCAGCGTAGGAGGCTATCTGTATTTGTGGTGCCTGGGGTGTTGGTAAGTCGTGCATGTATAAATTGAAAAGGGTGGGTGAGAGTGGTGGTGAAATCACACTGGCGTGATGATCAAATACGGTGAATAAAACCCACTCTTGTTGACGGAAAGAATATTTTCCGTCAACAAGAGTGGGTTTTATTCACCGTGGGTGAGAGTACAGAACCTTGGGGGACACCATTGGTGAAACTTTTAATGTTGGATGACTGGGGTGTGTTTATGGGTGTGCTGTGAGGGGTGGGGGTGTGTGTTTAAGGGGGTGCTGTGAGGGGTGGGGGTGTGTGTTTAGGGGTGTGCTGTGAGGGGTGGGGGTGTGTGTTTAGGGGGGTGCTGATGGTAGCCTGTTGCAGCAGCGGTGGTCGAGGTAAGAGTCGGTCGAGGTCGGTGCCGCGCCAGACGGGGCGGGGAGGGACAAGGGGCCGGGGGGGCGGGGCAAGGGGGCGGGGCGGGGCTAGAGGCAGACCGGGGGGGGACACACAGGACGAACCCACACCCTCGGGTTTGAGGTCCTCATAGCTGCCTTGCCCCCCCCTACCCCCCACCCCCACTCTCCCCACAGACCCTCACTACTCTCACTACTCTCACCTATAGTAGGTATAATGACACCTTTTGCACTCTCCCTCACTCACCTCTCACACTTGTCTCACACTCTCCCTCACCTCTCACACTTGTCATACTCTCCCTCACCTCTCACACTTGTCACACTCTCACACTTGTCACACTCTCCCTCACCTCTCACACTTGTCACACTCTCTCCCTCACCTCTCACACTTGTCACACTCTCTCCCTCACCTCTCACACTTGTCACACTCTCCCTCACCTCTCACACTTGTCACACTCTCTCCCTCACCTCTCACACTCTCCCTCACCTCTCACACTCTCCCTCACCTCTCACACTTGTCACACCCTCCCTCACTTCTCATCTATATCACACCTTTACTCTCTCTCCCTCACCTCTCATCACCTTTCACACTTGTCACACTCTCCCTCACCTCTCACACTCTCTCCCTCACCTCTCACACTTGTCACACTCTCTCCCTCACCTCTCACACTTGTCACACTCTCTCCCTCACCTCTCACACTTGTCATATTTCACCTCACATCTGTATCACACCTTTACTCTCTCTCTCTCTCACCTCTCACACCTTTACTCTCTCTCCCTCACCTCTCACACTTGTCACACTCCCTCACCTCTCACACTTGTCACCCTCTGACACTTGTCACCCTCTCCCTCACCTCTTACATTTGTCACCCTCTCACACTTGTCACACTCCCTCACCTCTCACACTTGTCACACTCTCCCTCACCCTCTCACACTTGTCACACTCTCCCTCACCCTCTCACACTTGTCACTCTCTCCCTCACCTCACACACACACACACACACACAAACACACACACACACACACACACTCTCTCTCTGTGTGTCTCTGTGTGTCTCTCTGTGTGTATTTCTGTGTGTCTTTCTGTGTGTCTGTGTGTGTGTCTCTCTCTGTGTGTCTCTCTTGTGTGTCTCTCTTGTGTGTGTCTCTCTGTGTCTCTCTCTTGTGTGTGTCTCTGTGTGTATTTCTGTGTGTCTCCGTCTGTCTTTCTGTGTGTCTCTGTGTATCTCTCTTGTGTGTCTCTCTTTGTGTATTTCTGTGTGTCTCCGTGTGTATCTCTGTGTGTCTCTCTTGTATTTACTAAGATTTTGTTCTATGGCACTTTAATTAATTTGTATCCATTAGTTAATTTGTATCCATTAATTCTTTTTGTTGGTGAATTGGAAGGTGTTCTCTGATTCCTTCATTTAATTATGGAACCTTGTGTGTGTTGTAGTCAGAAAATAAATTGGAGGTTAGCGAGTCATTCAAACATTGCCACAAAACACACACACACACACATACACACACAAAACACACATACATACACACTATATACACACACACATACACACATATACACACACCCACAAAACACACACACACCCAACACACTATATACACACACACACACACACATACACACACCCACACACCCACACACCCACACACACACACACACACACACATACATACATACACACACACCCAACACACTATATACACACACACACACAACACACTATATACACACACACACACAACACACTATATACACACACCCACAAAACACACACACACACATACCCAACACACTATATACACACACACACACACACATACACCCAACACACTATATACACACACCCACAAAACACACACACACCCACAAAACACACACACACCCACAAAACACACACACACACCCAACACACTATATACACACACACACACACACACACACACACACACACACAAAACACACGCACACACCCAACACACACACACACACACACACACACACCCAACACACTATACACACACACACACACACACATAATAAAGAAGCTTGTTTGTTTCATGGCATAGTCAGGAGGAATCAGAAGCCACCAAGTCTCATACACACACACACACACGATCACAGGGTCCTTAATTAAACTATATGTGCCAAGAAACAGAAGATTCCCCAGTTAGTTATAGTACCATTGAGGGTGTCTGTCTGTATGTCTATTTCCTGGTATAGCCTTTAAATTTTCCAACGTAGCCTTTAAATTTTGCAACGTAGCCTTCAAATTTTGCAACATAGCCTTCAAATTCTGCAACGTAGCCTTCAAATTTTGCAACGTAGCCTTCAAATTTTGCAACATAGCCTTCAAATTTTCCAACGTAGCCTTCAAATTTTGCAACGCAGCCTTCAAATTTTGCAACGTAGCCTTCAAATTTTGCAACGTAGCCTTCAAATTTTGCAACGTAGCCTTCAAATTTTGCAACATAGCCTTCAAATTTTGCAACATAGCCTTCAAATTGTGCAACATAGCCTTCAAATTTTGCAACGTAGCCTTCAAATTTTGCAACGTAGCCTTCAGATTTTGCAACGTAGCCTTCAAATTTTGCAACGTAGCCTTCAAATTTTGCAACGTAGCCTTCAAATTTTGCAACGTGGCCTTCAAATTTTGCAACGTAGCCTTCAAATTTACCAACAAGTGAATCTCCCTTTTAATTTTTTCAACATAATCTTGCATTGCTTTAGCACCTGTATTAAGTTTGTAGTGTGTACTGTATGTATGTATGTATTTATGTATGTTATTAAAAACATATTAGACTGTATTATGATTACATTATTAGTGTGTAATGTATATATGTTATTAGAACATTATTAAACCGTATTTTGATTAGATTAGATAAACATTAAACTATATTTTGATTACCTTAGATTGTATTGAAGATAATTATATGTAAAGTTATTTGACAGGTAAGTTTTTCAGTGACATACATACATACATACAGTGTGTAAAATCATTAATGTGAGATTCTTCCGTTGGTGAATTGGAAGGTCTGTGATTCCTCCATATTAAGACTAGACTGTGCCATGAAACAGAAGAGCCCCTATTAGTACCATTGAGGGCATCTGTTTGTTTCCTGGCACAGTTTGGAGGAATCGCACACCTTCAATTTCACTCACAACAAAAGAATTTCACCTTAATTAAGCAGGTGTATTCACTTGGCTAATTAAAGAGCCAAATAGGGTACCTGTAATATCCTTGGTTAATATGCAGTAGTCTTAAACATTTATATTCGTGGCTAACTTAACATACAGTAGTTTTAATCAATTATGTTTATTATCTTTTTGCAAATAAATCACTTGAGGCACTTACCGTACTTACTTACTTACATGAAATAGGTTTAAACATAATATTATCTTTTTAATTACTAACATACAATATATTTGAACATAATAATTATTCTCTTTTTAATATACATACATACAATATTTTTAAACATAATATTCTCTTTTTAATTACAATAGTGTTAAGCAGGTATATATTTTCTGATCATATCTAACTACTGTATCTAACTAACTAACTAACTAACTAACTAACTAACTAACATAATATTCTCTTCTTAGCTACTTACATACAGTAGTTTTAAGCAGGTTTAACCACTAACTTTACTAACTAACTAACCAACTAACCAACCATTTAACTAACTAACTACCTAACCAACCATTTAACTAACTAACTAACTAACTAACTAACTAACTAACTAACCCCCCATGATGACCTTCAATATTTACACTTCGGTGACCTTCTCTCGGCAGGTCACTCTTACCACGACCGCGCCTTCTGATGCCACTCCGAACTTAGTCTGCTGTAGTGAGTCGTTTCCTCCACCTCTCATCTCCGCTGCCCTGCCCTGCCCTGCCCTTCTCTCCAAACATCGAATAACATCTCCGCTACCCTGTTTCCGTCCCTTTTTAAACATTGAATAACATCTCCACTATCCTGTTTCCATCCCTTTGTAAACATTGAATAACATCTCCACTACCCTGTTTCCATCCCCTTGTAAACATCGAATAACATCTCCACTACCTTGTTTCCATCTCTTCGTAAACATCAATTAACATCTCCCTGCCCAACTGCTGTCCCTTTGTAAACATTGAATAACATCTCCGCTACCTTCGACTAAAACTAATTAACATCATCTAAACAACACACTACTAACATCGTCTCTGTGTTCTTATACTACCTAACATCTAAGGAACACTACTATACTACTACTACTACTACTACTACTACTAACATCATTTAACTACTACTAACATCATTTAAAAAACACTACTACTACTACTACTACTACTACTACTACTACTACTACTACTACTACTACTACTACTACTACTACTACTACTACTACTACTACTACTACTAACATCATCTAAGCAACACTACCATTAGAAATTTTGTACTTATACTGTCCTACCTCTCACTCACCTTCTTAATTCTTCTTCCTCGGGCGCCATATGACCTCACTGTGCGGCGCCTATGTACCAAGAGAGAGAGAGTATCCCCTTACTTAGTGGTGGTCTTTAATGAGGGAATAAATTGTGAGTTTAATAAGTGTACTAATAAAGTGTAATAAGTGTAATATTAAAGTGTAATAATAAAATGTAATAACAAAGTGTAATAAGTGTAATAATAACAGCGGTATGTGGAATTAAAGTGGTGTAATGTAATACTAAAGTGTAATGATAAAGTGTAATAAGTGTACTAACAAAGTGTAATAAGTGTACTAACAAAAAGTAATAAGTGTACTAACAAAGTGTAATAAGTGTACTAACAAAGTGTAATAAGTGTACTAACAAAGTGTAATAATAACAGTAGAATGGGAATACTAAAGTGGAATAATACTAAAGTGTAATAATAACAGGTAGTGGTATTGGTAATTAAAGAAGTGTAATAATTAATAACAGAATGAGGCTCATAATAGTGTTACCATACACCCCCGTCCAGTAAACATTTAATTAATATTTTACTGTTGATTTTTGTGTTGGTGTCGTTGTTGGTAACTGTGTCAAACTAAACACACACTATTATATGATTATTATTAAGTAATTTGTTGTGATATCAATAAGGGACCCTGTGTGTGTGTGATGTAGTCAGGAAATTGGAGGTAAATGAGTCCTTCAAATATTGCCATGAAACACACACGCACACACACACACCTATACTGTATATGGAAGGAGCTTGTTTGTTTCATGGCATGGTCAGGAGGAATCAGAAGCCTCCAAACACACACACACACACCTATATGGAAGGAGCTTGTTTGTTTTGTGGTATAGTCAGGAGGAATCAGAAGCCTCCAAACACACACACACACACACACCTATATGGAAGGAGCTTGTTTGTTTCATGGTATGGTCAGGAGGAATCAGAAGCCTAAAAAAAAAATAAAAACACACACACACACACATATACGGAAGGAGCTTGTTTGTTTTGTGGTATAGTCAGGAGGAATCAGAAGCCTCCAAACACACACACACACACACACTCCTATATGGAAGGAGCTTGTTTGTTTCATGGCATGGTCAGGAGGAATCAGAAGCCTCCAAACACACACACACACACACACCTACATATATGGAAGGAGCTTGTTTGTTTCGTGGTATAGTCAGGAGGAATCAGAAGCCTCCAAACACACACACACACACACACACACACCTATATGGAAGGAGCTTGTTTGTTTCGTGGCATGGTCAGGAGGAATCAGAAGCCTCTAATTTTCATACACGATCACAGGGTCCTTAAGGGGAGATTATTCTTTTGTTGATAATTTCGAAGGTCTGTGATTCCTCCAAACTATGCCACGAAACAGTTCCCCTCCAATTAAAGGTCATCCGTTTTGTGACATAGCTTGAAGGAATCACAGAGCTTTAAAATTATCAACAAAAGAACAATCTCTCCTTAATTAATCCATTTGTTGTGATATTAAATGTCTATAATAAAATAATGGATGTATCGTAAACACAACTGTTGTAATTAGTAAAAAATAATGTAACAAATTTGGAATATGTACTGTATATATATATTTATTATAACCTTGTTTAATTAATAACTGTAGTACATTTGAAGTGATAATAACATACTGTACTGTACTGTATTTAATGTACATATTTGTATGTATGTACAGTCATGAGCACTAATAAGTATTCAGGTGTGCTTGGGATACCTAGAGACAGTAAATAAATACACAATTATTTGAGATCTCCATTAGAATTAGTTCGTTGGTGGATTGGTGGACTGTTCAAAGCTGTATACTTATTAGTGCTCATGACTGTACATATATACAAATACATATTTACACATACATAATTTACCTAACGTACATATTTACACACACATAATTTACCTAACGTACATATTTACACACACATAATTTACCTAACGTACATATTTACACATACAGTACATAATTTATCTAGTTTACATATTTACACGTATATATTTTACATGTGCATATTTAAACGTACATAATTTACAGTATGTAGATATTTACATGTACATATTTATGTATATATATTTACACATACACATTCATCGTAGTTCTATTAATATGTCATTCATTAATTAAGGGGATAGTTTACATTTAAGGACCCTGTGATTATGTATGAAAATTGGAGGCTTCTGATTCCTCCTGACCATGGCACGAAACAAACAAGCTCCTTCCATATAGGTGTGTGTGTGTGTTTCGTGGCAATATTTGAAGGACTCATTTACCTCCAATTTTCTGACTACATCACACACACACAGGGTGCCTTAAATAGATCACTGGGCTGCCTCGATTCCTCCAAAATATGCCAGGAAACACCGCCAAATTAACAACAATAATAATAATAATGGTATCCTTTTGTTGTTGCTTGGAATAGTGTGGAGGAATCATACGGTTGCTTCAGATTCACCACCACCATCACCAACACTGTACATTCGCAACACATGGGGTCGATTCCACAGTGGTTCGTAAGCATGCCAACGAAAGAATCTTGTCCGTGTAAATGACTTATGGGTGAATTATTTAATGAATTTGGTTTGTAAGCACGCAAACGAAAGGATGTTAGCCGTGTAAATGACTTATGGGTGAATTATTTAATGAATTTGGTTTGTAAGCACTCAAACGAAAGAATGTTAGCCGTGTAAATGACTTATGGGTGAATTATTTAATGAATTTGGTTTGTAAGCACGCAAACGAAAGAATCTTAGCCGTGTAAATGACTTATGGGTGAATTATTTAATGAATTTGGTTTGTAAGCACGCAAACGAAAGAATCTTAGCCGTGTAAATGACTTATGAGTGAATTATTTAATGAATTTGGTTCGTAAACTATACAGTGATCATCATTATCTAACTGTTGGATAGATTTTGTGAATATGGATACTCAGCTTTTGGAAAATAATGAAGCCTTACAAGTGTTGTTTGTTGGTTGGGAAGCTAACAAACAAATACCACTGTGGAATCGACCCATAGTCCTTGACCAGGGTGTAAGAGGGGGGGTTTAGGGGGGTGCGGGAGTAGGGGACAGGCTTGGGGGGGTTTTGGGGGGTGCGGAAGTAGGGGGATAGGCTTGGGAGGGGGGGGGGTGCAGGAATAGGGGGGACAGGCTTTCTACCCACCCCAAGCCTGTCCCCCTATTCCCGCACCCCCCCCCCCAAGCCTGTCCCCCTATTCCCCCCCCAAGCCTGTCCCCCTATTCCCGCACCCCCCAACCCCCCCCCCCAAGCCTGTCCCCCTATTCCCCCCCCCCCAAACCTGTCTCCCTCCCCCCCAAACCTGTCTCCCTCCCCCCCAAACCTGTCTCCCTATTCCCACACATCCCCCAAGCCTGTCCCCCTATTCCTGCACCCCCCAAACCCCCCCCCAAGCATGTCCCCTACTCCTGCACCCCCCTAAGGACTATGTGCTCCGACTGTACATACTAAACCCTTAATTAATTTGTGCATGTAAATAAACCGTCAGTCTTTGAAAAAAAAAAAAAATAATAATAATAATAAAAATAATAATTATGCCTTCATAGCTGCTAGAAAAATAAAAATAATAAATAAATAAATAAATAAATAAGTAGCTAGTGTATTTTATAATATGTAATGTTTTTTTTTTTTTTAATATATAATTATACATAGGTTAGTAATTATTATAGAGAAAGAAATGTATACTGTATGAAATATTGTTTTAGAAAGATAATGGTATTGTAATTATTTGTGCTTATTAGTAACTTTGCCAAACCAATCTTAATGTAGAGGGTAATTAATTTAGGAGTAATTATTGTAGGGGGTAATTAATGAAGGGATATTTAGGGGGTAATTAATGAAGTTTGTAATCAGTTAAGAGGGTAATTAATGAAGGGAGAAATTAATTATGGGGGTAATTATGAATGAGAGGG
The DNA here is from genome assembly GCA_033782935.1 of Petrolisthes cinctipes. Taxonomy (NCBI): domain Eukaryota; kingdom Metazoa; phylum Arthropoda; class Malacostraca; order Decapoda; family Porcellanidae; genus Petrolisthes; species Petrolisthes cinctipes. Next base: position 2,020 of record JAWQEG010002091.1, on the reverse strand, counting down.
AAATTTAGAGAGAAATTAATTATGGGGGTAATTAATGAAGTGGGTAATTAGTTAAGAGGGTAATTAATGAAGGATAACTAATTAAGGGGGTAATTAATTAAAAAATACACTATTATTTAAGGTGGTATGTTGTTCTACCTGTGATACTAATAATATATATATTAATTATAATCCTAATTAGGTCTTCTGTTCAATCCATATGTATGTATTTTGGTTATAATAATAAATAATAATGAGAAATAAACTGAAGACCACATAGTATTTTTTTTATTATTACTATGATAATAATAATAATAATATTTTTTTTTTTTTTTTTTTTTTTTTTTTTTCCCATTATTATGTTTAGGGGAAATTTTCTTGTTGGTAAATCTGGAGTAAATTATTCCTCCAAACTGTCTCAAGCAACAAGACACCATTATTATTGTTGTTATTCATCTTTTTTGTTTCCTTGTCATACTTTATTATTATGTGAGGAAAATAATTATTCTTTTTGGTAAATTAATTGCCACGAAACAACAGATCCCCCGTTAAGGACCCTGTGATCGTGTGTGAAAATCGGAGGCTTCTAATTCCTCCTGACAATGCCACGAAACAAGCTCCTTCCATATAGGTGTGTGTGTGTGTTTCGTGGCAATATTTGAAGGACTCGATTTATCTCCAATTTTCTGACTACAACACACACACACACACAGGGTCCGTTAAAGTAATATTCAGAGGGGGTTTATAGCACATTGTTTTTGGGTGGTAAATCTGGAGCAAATGATTCCTCCAAACTATTCCAGGCAACAGGATACCATTATTATTTTTTATTATTATTTTTTTTTATCTGGGTTTGTTTCGTGGCATACTTTGGAGGAATCAAGGCACTCCAATCTCTGTTTCATGGCATACTTTGGAGGAATCAAGGCACTCCAATCTCTGTTTCGTGGCATACTTTGGAGGAATCAAGGCACTCCAATCTCTGTTTCCTGGCATACTTTGGAGGATTCAAGGCACTCCAATCTCTGTTTCATGGCACAGTTTGGAGGAATCAAGGCACTCCAATCTCTGTTTCATGGCACAGTTTGGAGGAATCAAGGCACTCCAATCTCTGTTTCATGGCATACTTTGGAGGAATCAAGGGACTCCAATCTCTGTTTCATGGCATACTTTGGAGGAATCACACACACCTTTAAAGTAGTTACAGCCAATAGGGAGGAGCAATAGTTTAACCACCCTAAATAATGAAACTACCCCAACATAATTTTTTGCCCTAGAATGATTTAATGTTATGTTATAATTATCATCTTATATCATGTCAAGTTGCCAAAATTCAATATTATATATCCATTGGTTAATTAGATGAAGGTAAAAATATAGAATAATAATAATATAAACTAAATATACCCATTGATATTTATTTGTTTGTTTGTTTGTTTGTTTGTTTGTTTGTTTGTTTGTTTTTATTTATTTATTTATTTATATTTTTTATTATTTATTTATTATATTTATTTATTTATTTATTTATTTATGTATTTATTTATTTATTTATTTATGTATTTATTTATGTATTTATTTATATTTATTTATTTATTTATTTATTTATTTATTTATATTATTTATTTATTTATTTATTTACCGTTTTACCAGAGATCATGAAAGGGAGAAATTTTTGTGTTGGTAAATCTGGAGCAACTGAATCCTCCAAACAATTCCAAGCAACAACAACAGAATACCATTATATTTGTCCATCTGGTTCTGTTTCCTAGCATACTTTGGAGGAATCAAGGCACTCCAATGTACCAAAAAAGAATTACCACCACCTTAAGAGGGTAGTGGGTGGTGGGGTGGTAGTAAGTGGAGGAATCGGTTACTCCACATTATTTTACCACCACCAATATCATTTGTTTACTTCCTTCCTTCCACCTTAGAAATTGAATTATCACTTTTATTCTTCTAACCTCGTTTATTATTATTATTATTATTATATTTAGATAGTTATTGGAATCTCTCTCTCTCTCTCTTCTCCAAGCTAACACAC
>JAWQEG010002090.1:42500-45107 GCA_033782935.1 Petrolisthes cinctipes | reverse complement strand
GTCATGCATGATTAGAGAGAGTAAGAGGTGAGAGGGGGGACGTGGGAGATGTTTTAAGAGAGAGAGAGAGAGAGAGAGAGAGAGAGAGAGAGGAGAGAGAGAGAGAGAGAGAGAGAGAGAGAGAGACTGACACAGATACACAAATAAAGATATTGAATGACAGACAGACAGACAAAGAGACACAACAACACAGAAGGTGGAAAAAAATGAATGAAAGTTAATTGAAGGAAGAAAAGGAAACCCGATAGAAGTAAAATTAATTAAGGAAAGAGAGGAGAGGAGAGGAGAGGAGAATAAAAAAGATGGAAATAACGTCATGGAGAGAAGGACAACCAAGAAATAAAAAGACTGAAGGAGAGGAGAGGAAGGGGAGAGGAGGGGAAGGGGAGAGGAGAGAAAAGGGGCGTTGCCTGAAGAAGACAACCAAGAAAGGAAGACAAGAAGGGCTGGGCTTTGGTGAGGAACTTGGTCTGTGCCAGGAATAAGAAAGGGTGGAGGAGGGAGTGAAGAAGGAAGGAAGGAAGAAAGTACTGTGTGGGGAAGGGAGGGAGGGAGGAAGGAAAGAGGAAAGGGTGGGGAAGAGAAGGAGTGAGAAGGAAAGGAGGAAAGGGTGGAGGGAGGGAGTGAAGAAGGAAGGAAAGGAAGAAAGTACTGTGTGAGGAAAGAGAAGGAGGAGGAAGGAAAGGAGGAAAGGGTGGAGGGAGGGAGTGAGGAAGGAAAGGAGGAAAGGGTGGAGGGAGGGAATGAGGAAGGAAAGGAAGAAAGAACTGTGTGGGGAAGAGAAGGAGGAAAGGGTACATAGAGGGAGTGAGGAAGGTGGAAAGGGAGGGGAAGAAAGAAAAGTAAAACGGAGAGAGGAGATGAGAGAGAGGAAGGAAAGAAAGTACAGAGGAAGAGAGGAAAGATACATAATAATTTTCATCATCATCTTTTCTTGTTGTTGTTCTTGTTGTTGTTCTTCTTTTTCTTCTTTTTCTTTTCTTCAGTCAGAATCAGAAACACATCACTCCTACTACCAACCAGTCCACAATTTTTTTAGTGTAAAGAAAACACGAACTATTTGACCCAATAACAGTTGATTACAGGTATTGGTTACAAAGGTGAAGGACACAGGTGAGGGCAAAAACCACCTTACTGTAATGATTATACCTTGAATTTAACACGATAAATTATATAGTATATAAGTGTACAGTTGGACACATGAATGGGTGGTACAGCCAGGTGAAAGATACTTGTCCCATTTGAGTAACCAGTGTCTATTATCAGGTATATACTTGCTTTTTATTACCATCCTCAATACTGACTTCTGCCTCTGATGTCTCCTATTTGGCACTAAGGAACTTGATATTGGGAGAAATTGACCATCTTTCACTTGGCTGTACCACCCATTCATGTGTCCAACTGTACGTACGCAGCAGATATTTTAAGGGAAGAACCTCTTTTTGGTAAATTGGAGGGGCTACTGATTCCTCAAACTATGTCACGAAACAAATCCCTTATTATTGTATATTGATGTGAATTGTTTCGTGGGTTAGTTAGTATGGTGGAATCAGTAGCCCTCCAACTATACCAACAAGAGGTTCTTCCCATAATAATGATGGTGTTCTTCAATGGGCCGACGTCGTCATGTTTTGGTTACTCGATTCTTGTTTGTTGTTGTGGTGATGTTTATAAAAGGGAAAGCTAGTGTTGGGCAAAGTTCAGTGGTGAGGAAGGTAAGATTATACGAGGATATGAAGGGGAAGAATAGAGAGAAGGAAGTACCGTACATGAGAGGTGAGAGTACACACACACACACACACGCACACACACACACAACAAAACATCAGTACACACACACATACACACACCACCACCACCACCACCACCACCACCACCACCACCCAACACAATAAAACATCAGTACACACACACACCACACACACACACACACACACACACACACACACAACAAAACATCAGTACACACACACACACACACACGTTCCAGCATCCATGAATTCCTTTGGTTGAACTCGGTCAGCCACTTGCCTTAGGTCACGGTGCTCGTGCTGACACCAACAAGACAAGCCAGGCAGGTGAAGGCGTAGAGAGAGAGAGAGAGAGAGAGAGAGAGATGAGAGAGAGAGAGAGAGAGAGAGGAGAGAGAGAGAGAGACGGGGTAGGGGAAGTATATACACCAATCTAATCTGGGAATATTTAAAGTAGAGGAGGTGAGAGAAGATCCAAAACACTGCAGGGTATGTACTGTACCTCAATTTGTCACCATGATCAAGACTTAATGTTCTGTTTTCATGGGCGAGGTACTCAAACCCAGGGATAGAAAAGGTTAGAAAAGACAGTGAGAGAGGGACAGTCTACCAGTGGAAGGGGCCATTCATATACTCCCACTTTCAAACCCACGAAATTCTCATGCAGCCCTCCCCCACAAATACCTGCATTCACAACAAAGTAGCTTCATTTATCCTGCGGTTGAAAGAAGCCATTCCACGACCTGTCAAGTTAAATCCGGGTTGTCCCCCCTAACATACATAGCATACACTCCTCCTGCGAATCTCGTTCACTCTTGTCTGTCATGCAAAGTTTTATTATTTTGAATATGGACAC
>JAWQEG010002090.1:5000-35000 GCA_033782935.1 Petrolisthes cinctipes | reverse complement strand
CAAATTATGTAAAAAAATTTATAATTTTTTTTTATAAAAACAATTTTTTATAAACAAATTTTATAAAAAAAAATTATAAAAAAAGTTTATAAAAAAATTTTTATATAAAAAAAAAATATATAAAAAAATTTATAAAAAAAATGTTTATAAAAAAAATTTATAACAAAAATTTATAAAAAAAATTTATAAATTTTGTTTTATAAAAAAAATAATTAAAAAAAAAAAAATTATATACATTTTTTTATAAAAAAAGTTTATAATTTTTTTTTATAAAAATTAAAAAAAAAATTATAAAAATAAAAATTTATAAAATATATATATATATATATATATATATATATATATATATATATATATATAATTTTTTTTTTATAAAAAGAAAAATTTTATATAAAAAAATTATAAAAAAAAATTCTATTTTTTTTTATAAAAACAAATTATAAAAAAAATTATAAAAATTAAAATTGTAAAAATAAAAAAATAAAAATTATAATTTTTTTTATAAAAAATAATTTTCTAAAAAAAATTATAAAAAAAATTTATAAAAAAAAATTTTATAAATTTTTTTTTATAAAAAAAATTATAAATTTTTTTTTAATAATTTTTGTTTTATAAAAAGAAATATATATAAAAAAATTATAAAATGTTTTTATAAAAAAAAAATATAATTTTTTTTTATAAATAAAAAAATTATAGATTTTTTTTTTTATAAAAAAATATTATTGATTCCACCTAACTGCAGCAAAGTTTATAAAAAAAATTATATATAAATTTTTTTTTATATAATATTTTTTTTTATATACATTTTTTTTTTTATATAATTTTTTGTTTTTTTTATAATGTTCGAACAACTGTGCGTCTCCATACAACACACATTTGTTCGAATCATCAAAGCTTGGCTAGTTGCGATTCATCGTGCCAAGGGATCAGGACACAATTTCTGACCGCGAGTGTACAGTGTGTATGTATGTCCCTCGGTGGGGTAGGTAGGTTGGGGTATTGGGAAGGGGGTGGGGTACTGCGGTCTGATATGTTTGTGTGTAATGTATGGTGGTGGGAGAGAGAGGGGAGGGAGGGAGAGAGAGAGAGAGAACTATAGTATGGCAAGGGTGATGAATGGAAGGAGGGGTGACTGAGTGAGTAGTAGCGAGTGTGTAGGAGAGTAGGGTATGATGTTATAAAGAGAGGTTATCAATCAAGAGAGAAATGTTTCAGTATTGAATAGGCTAGTTTAAGACTCTTCTACTCGGTTGACACACATGTGGCACCAAACATTTTCATGCCTCATTGATATAGGCCTCTCATGCTACATTTATGAGGTAAATGATGAGCTGCTGATTCCTTCACACTATACCAGGAAACAGACTTGTGTATCATTATTCAAGTTTATATATGTTTTCTAGCAAAGTTTGGATGAATCAAAAGCCTTCCAGTACACAGACCAACAACATGTGACCCTGGCTGGTCCCCTTAAACTGTCATGACAGAGTTTAGTAAAGCCAAATAATTCTGTTTGTGACTGTCATGATAGACCTTAATAGACTCGGTTAATCCTGTTTGTGACTGTCTTTGCATAACAATAAAACAAGTGCTCACACCACACTAACAATGACCTTCTCTTGCAGTGAGGATCGAGTGGCCCAGGAACACCGCCATCTACTGGGCTTTACCCGTGGCCAGGCTATTTTACAGTAAGTTATGGTGGCCACCTTTTGTCCTCAGTACCCTTGTCCACACTATGAATTCTGTTAGGCTAGCCATTTTACATTTGAGAACAGCGGAGGAATTGTGCATGTTTACTAGCTCTTCGCGTTTTGATTTTTTTTCCCTTCCATACTGTAATAAGTTATTTTCAGCTCTTCAAGGATCTCCCCTTTTGTTGTTACCTTGTTTTTATTTCAAGCTTATTTTTATTTATTCCAGTCAAACCTTGAATTAGAGAATCGACCAATCTTCTATTTATCAAGTAATCATTCATTTAGTGAGTAAATAAATGAGGCAGTACATTAATCAGTCAATTAATCTGTGTAAAAATATGTCAGTCTCTCAGGAAGTCAGTAAATTTCAATTCATCAATCAGTCGGTTAATCATTCTTCGTTTCCCCATAAGGTACATGAACGTAATTGAACGGCTGGGTAGCTACGGTATCCACTACTACGAGGTGCGGGACCGGTGCCATTTGCCCTGGCTCCTGGGGCTCTCTCATCGCGGCATTGCCCAGTACGACATCACCGACCGCTCCAAGCCTCGCCGCGTCTTTCTCTGGAAACAGCTGGAAAACTTGTACTTCCGAGAGAGGAAATTCTCCATCGAGGTTCATGACCCTAAGAGGTGAGTGAAGGGATTGAAGTTCTTGTTAGTTTGGTCTAATATCCTGTCATTCTCTCTTGTTAACTTTTAAATATCTAATATACTGTGTACACAATCTTTATGGGACCTGTGATGTTGTTGGTGAATTAGAAGCTATTGATTCCACCTAACTGTGCAGAAAAATAAAAGATTTCAATTATCACTCTACTTAAACAATGTTTTCTAGACATAGTTTGGAAGAATCTCTAGCTTGCAGTATGCCTGTGATATCACAGGACCCTGATACATGAAAATAATGTAGGTGATGATATTTACTGTCACAGACAATTATTTATGGCCTATCTCATTTACACCAGAAATTGCAATGGCTAGATTGCCTACATTTTAATACACGAACATTCTTCCTGTACTTTTGTAGGAAATTAGAAGCCCAGTATTATGGAAAAAATAGTTTTATGGTCAGTCTGTTGGTATGCGTAAATGACGAGGAAGGCATAGATGATAATTGAATTGGGGAAGTGGAGGACAAGTTATGGGGTGCTAGGGGTTGTCAATGAATTGGAGGCTAGTGGTAAGTCCCCCAAAGTGTAGCCAGAAAGACACTACAGTACATAAGTTTTCCTCAAAGTTGGCCTGGTTGGTGACACAATTTCGATAAATTAGAACTTCTAGCGTACAATTTATTGACAACATCTGAGCCCAAAAAATTTGAAATTCATTGGGCTTATGGCTTTAGTGAAAGGTGAGGAACAGTTTAATTGCTACATTATATTTTGTTAAGTATATTATTGATGCAGTGTGTGTTGTGTGTGCTGGCTTCATTATTTTAGAAAAACACTTTGTTATTTGCTTTACATGTAAACCCGCTGGTAGTGTGTACTGTCAACCAAACTAGTGATGTACAGTATTTTAAGACCTTCATTACCTCTCACTCAGGTTGTGGTAATATTTCAAATAAGAATACCATAATTTGATTGAAAGGTAAGTAAATATAGACTCACTTGTTTGGACGACTGTACAGCTTTTAGAATTGATCAGCTTCAGCTTATTAATCCATCTTCTCTCACCATACATTCCATTTGCTGCTGGGCTAAGTTTGCTTGCTTAAAGGGGACAAGGTAATGTTGGTGATTTGGAGACTGCTGTTGCCTACAGTCAATGCCGGAGTAACAACGGTGCCTCACTGTACTGTAGGTAGTGTGTTTTGTGGCACAGTTTGTAGCAGGCAATAACCTCCAATTTACTGACAACACTGTATCCTCCTTAACTCTCAGGCTGAGGGTAAAGCTTACAGATAAAAAGCTCCCATCTGAATTAACCAGCAAGACACAGCAATTAATTATGGCTGACAAGACCAAAGGCTAAGTGTTAAACAATAACATGCAAGGACTCCCAAAACATTACATGGAGCCATTCTCTCAGTCATTATCATATACAGTATAGCCCATGGCTCTTCATGTATGTGTCCCTAAGTTATGGAAACACTTGGCATTTCACCTTTTTTCTAAGAGCTGGAGTCACAGAATTTTACTAGGTTACAAAGTAAACTCAAAGGAGGGGGGAAACAAATCTATTTCATACACTCAATCCAAATATATTCCCCTTGACTTACCCCCGGCTCTCACTGTCACTCTTACCAAACAGTATGTACAGTACTTTGTGAATTAAGGTATTTTATAACAGGAATAAATAATTGTAAGTGTTGGATCTGTAGTAAGGCATCAGGACCAACATTATATCACCAGTTTCATTTAGCTTGGAAGAACTCATAGGTACTTTGTGTAGCTACTCTTTGTGTTTATTGCTTCAAAGTCAATCAAAATACTGTACAAGAATATGATGATACAGTTTAGTTGTGGCTGGTTGCATATTGGTTGCTTGCTTCATTATTAGTTTAGCTTCATCACTTTTTTTTTTTTCATTTACCGTATTTTTAATTTTCTGTCTTTCAATCATCCTGGTGCTTCCTTCATTTAATTAAGACTTTTATCGAGCAGGCTTTGTCAAACTTTCAATCGTCTGCAGCAGTACTGAACTTTATAATAAGGTGGAAAAGTTAACATTCCTGTGTTTGATGATTCAGAACTTGGACAGAGCCTGGGTTTAAACTTTAGGCCGAGATTGTAGTACAACCTTCTGTCCTTATACATTCATTATACTGTACTTTCCTCCTTTACTCCTCCGATCCTCCTCTTATATTTAGTCATTTAGTGCCTCTCTTCATACCAACAGCTGGTCTTAATCTCTCTCTTTAACATTTTCTAAGTTGCTTTCTACATTTTCTGTGTATGAAATTATGGTCAATTGTAAAAGTTTCAGACTATTCGGTAAAGATTTCCCCAGTCAGAACATATTCGTGTTTGATACATCACTATTCTCTCAAAACAATCCAGAATTTTTTATTGCTTGTTCAGTCTCCAAATAATAGATATTGATTTTTAATGTAATAATTAGATTCTAGTAACATTCATTATGCAGGAGAATCACAGTTGACCGGCTTCTATGCTGTTTATACTGTAGTGTTTGTAATGGTTATCCTTCCTGGTACTTGTTTTAGAATACACTGTACTGTACAATAGAAAAATTAAGGTACTACCAGTATTTTGGCTCTAGCTCGTTATGAACTACAGTAATTTAGAGCAGTACAGTAAGCACAGCACAAGAAGTATCACATCAAATACACAATGCCACTCTCTCCTCTGTTAATAAGAGAAATAACTACTGTATGTAGAAATAAAATAGTTTTCATATGTAGGGTACAGTAGAATAATACAGTACAGTACTTTTAATATTGTAAGCCATTCGTGTCCAAAAATCACAAGTAGTTTTTAAATGTCACAAATTTAGTACGAAGCACTGAGTACTAACTAGTCTTATCTTATTACTGTACTTGAATCAGAGGCAGTATTTAGAGCGTCGATGTAGGCATCACGTAACATTAATTCATACATATCCTTTAAGTATATTATAAGAAAGTTGAGGTAGCAAGTACATTAGTGTAGTGAGGATGTACAGAGCATTTATTCATCCATACCCTTGAAGTAAGTTATAAGAAAGTTGAGTTAGCAAGTGTAGGACTGTAGTGAGGACGTACAAAACACCCGTGACTGATGTGTGCCTCCCCCCCTCCTCCCCCTGTTGCATGGCGTGTGGTGGTGCATGTATGGTAGAGTGGTGCACGCTCTGAGCTCCTTTAACCTGTACGAGGATGCCATCGAAACCCCCCTCCCCCACCACGACGACCTCTTAGCCGCCATCACCGAGGACACCACACAGTGAGTACTTGTTTTTTTTACGGAAGAGGCAACAGCAAAAGCAGTGTTGTAAAATTAAAGCTGTGCTGGGAAAGAAACACCACGCAGTGAGCATTAGTTTATTTTACGTAAGAGGAAACAGCAAGAGCAATGTTGTCAAATTGAAGCTGTGCTGGGAAAGAAGGATGGAAATAGGCATTATCCCAAATCGTGTAATGTTTTCATGTAGGCTTTTTATAGGGAGGCATGCTATAAGTAGGAAAAAATACAACTGATGGAATTGTAGCTCAGTGTAGGTAAAGCCTCCTAATGAAAGCACCACACATTGATATTATTATAGAAATTAAATCTGGCACCACAGCTACACTTTCTAAGCCGGGAAGCCTCATTCTTTAGTTATGGCTAGTGGATAAACTAATAATACTGAAGGAAAGTAATGAAAATGTTGAAAGATTGACTACTATGGTAGTAAACAAACACACAACTACAGGACTGTACTCAGATTTTAAAGAATTTTTCTGGGACAGTATTGTATACAGTAGTACAGAAAAACATCCGTCAGCCATGGGACAAGAGCTTGCCTGAATTAAAGTACTGAACAGTAACTTTCAACCTGTTAGCCTTGGAGTAGTTCCCAGTGATAAAAAATTGCATAGTATTAGGCAGAATATAAAAGGCACAACTCTTCAGCACTGAAGTTTAATGATTTATATAGGTACTGTACCTGATTTATGCTCTCCACTTCCCCAAAAGTGCAGTAATGATAGTGCAGGTAGATAGCCACCAACTAAGTAAGGGCTGAACATTCTAAACAATTAGTCATGATGTAAACAGATTAGATGAGTCCATGAAAAGCCCATGTGCATACAATGTTCTGGTGTTCTTTGAATGTACAGTAATAGAACAAAATGTTAAGGTATTTAATGTAGGTAGCCCAGTAATGCATATTTCTGTGTTGAGTAAAGTTCAGTTATTTGACTTATTAGGAGTGAAAATTATGTGTTCAGTTAGAATAATATTACTGCTTTGATTTTCCTAACACTCCTTCTCTGCTTTTTACAACCTGCTTTAATTTTCCATTAGTTAGCACACACACACACACACACACACACACCTCTCATGAGCAGGTAAAAAAAATGCTTATTATTTATTACATTTGCACTTGAAAAATTTTTGACGTATGATGTCCTAGTATTGGAAGCTGTTGAAAGAAACAGTCCATCTCAATACATGTAATTTATTTGTTGTGGCACAGTTTGGAGGAAACAATTGCTTCTAAATGGCAATAACATCTCACCCTCTTCAACACTTGTAATATCTCCCTTGCAGAGTGTCAGTATCACGCCGTACCTTTGGTCCAGGGGGAGTGAGTGTGTACGTGTGGTTCGCAGAGACTCAAGCGCTCTGCAAGGCTGTTTGGTCCATGGCGATCGCGCAGCACCAATTCTACCTCGACCGCAAGACCTCCAGAGTAAGTTCATGTCTTTGCAAGTACAACACCTACATTGTACAATAAAGCACAGTAAAACTCATGAACAAAGTACTGTATTTATCTTTCATTTCTTTTTATGAAATGATATGTTCTTGAAGCTGATATGAAGTTATATTTATAGGCCAAAGTAATAACAGTTGTTCCCCACAGAGTGAGGGCAGCGGAGGGCGTGAGCTGCCAGAGTTGGCAGTGGAGCTCTCAAGAAGCTGCGTTTCTCTCTCCACCCACTCTTCCTCCTCCAACCTCTCTCGTTCCGGTTCACACTCATCCCTTCTCAACAATTCCCTTGCAGGTGAGATTTTGTATTGTACAGTATCTCCAGGCATTATTGTCAGTTTCATAAATACAGGATTAAGGTGGTTATAATTATTCCTTCAGACTTCATCTGTTGTTGTGTGATACAGTATGGAGGAATTAGAGCATCAGGTTTGATATCATCATTGGCCTCTTATCTTTATATTATATTTTGCTCATTAATTTTAACTGGGATTTCAAACCAAAAATGTCTTCCACCAGCCGAAGACAGTGCAAGTACAGAGAGCTTACACCAGGCGCGTATGGAAATGCAGGCCGCACTCAGACAACGAAGAGATGCCCTGCAGCAGAAAGTACGTGAGAAGGAGGAGGAGCTGCGTCTTCTGTGTTTACGGGAGGGAGAATTGACGGGAGAATTGCCCCCAGAGTATCCACCCGTCCCAGGTCAGCCGCCACCCACTGTACGCAAGAGGGTTGGCACTTCCTTCACAATCAATGAGAATCTCATTAACAAGATCATCAATAAACAGGTAAAGTATTTACACTACTGTTTGGGTACAGAGTTGTGTCACTTATTGGTACAGTACCTACACACCCAGTTCTATTTGCATCAAGAAATTGAAAAAATTAAGACTACTTTTCTGTTCTCTGAGTATTTTTGAAGAAAGGAAAATTTCAGGAATTTAGGTATTTATATCTTTGATACTTTTGGTGTCATGACATCAGAAGAGTTTTACCAGTTATCACTCTTGGAGTGTTTTTTATGTTACATTGTTATGCATACTGTCCTCACCATGTTTAATCTATTCCTCAGGAGGAAACAGTTGCTGCGTTAGAGCTAGAATATGAGATCCAAGGTAAAATTACGAGTGCGGCACTCCGGCTAGCCAACGAATCATCCGCCAGGAAAGGGGTGAGACGTCAACGCAAAATGACTTACCAGCAAAGTGCACAGCGACTGAGAGACCTGGAAGGCAAGCTCAGAGCAGCCAGGGGAAAGCAAGCAGCCACGTCTGTTTCACAACCCAAACACAAGAAGAAACCCCGACCCGTGTCTGATAGTGAAGGTGAAGCTCAATATTATATTCTGTGGAGACTGGAGGAAAACCTCACCAGGAGATCAAACCTGGATATTCTGATTATAAAAACTTTAATGCTTTGATTTTAGGACCCTGGTGGGGTTTTCATTGAGATTTATTTCACAAGTTACTGATATTCCACTGTGTTGTTAATGATGGAACCTATTATTAAATGACTTATAGATATAGTAGGTTTGCCTTCATTCAAGTTCAGTACCTTTACAGCTCTTACTCTTAATCAGAATCAAAACCTAGTACAGAAAATGTATTTATTGACAGAACTGTACCATTTTCTTTTTTTATATTATAGGTGTTGGAAACTATGATGACACCTTAACTAACACGACCATAACAAGCCAAGATGCTAGTCCACCACTGAGAGAGACTGAGGGGGTCAGTCTGTCTCCAACCATGTCCCCAACTCATCCTCCAGTGTCTCCCCGCTCCCCTCAGCCCCCTTCCACTCCAGTACGTGCCAGGGCAAGAAGAGACTTATCGCCAGGAGGTGGGGGAGCTGGGGGAGGGGGAGGGGGAGGAGGAGGAGGAGGAGGAGGAGGAGGAGGAGGAGGAGGAGGAGGAGGGGGGGTACATTCAGCTCCCTCCAGTCCACACAAGCAGCCAAATGGTTCTCTGGGATCCAGGCCATCTAGTCCTTGTAGACCACACAGGTAAGACTATTCTGCATACTTCAATTACAAAACTGAATGTAACAAATCAACATAATTTCAATAACATGATTTGTGTTGTAAGCTGCCATTTGGTGCAATGAAAATACCAAAAATATAAACAAGATTTCCATATTGTTTGTGTAATTTGAAATGTGGATATTTCTCCATTTTTTTGTCTTCAGTAATAATGAGTTTCTTCACAGCATCACAGTAAATATACTAACAAAGCTCTATTCTCTGTATTTGTCAGTGGATACATCCCCAGCTCTGTATATACTCGGAGTCAGTACCGTAGCCAGCAGTACCCAACCCTATCCACTCGCTCACACTCCGTCCCAGCCGATGAGAGCAGGGGCCAGGCACCTAAAACTGGGGGATCATCAACAGGAGGGTACAGCGGACCTGGGGGACAACAGGGGGCATACACAGAGGCCCCTGGTGGTCTGTATAACATACCCCACCAGCGCACCTCCCTCGCCTGTCACAGTGTGGATGACCTGGATACTTCATCATCATCATCATCACCTCATATCAATACCACCACTATCACTCCCACCTCACACCCTCATCACCATCACCAAATCCACCAGCAACACCACAGACCACGGACTGATTCACAGGATAGGTGTGGATGATAACCCTAGATGGTTGTCCTTGTTGTTGTTTCTTCTTACTGTTAGCTCTCACATAGAAGAGGGTTGTTTCCAGTTTTCCTGTGCTCTTTGCATCGTAATACAGTGCCTCACTCTTTACTTAGTTTTCTTGGTGATGGATTAAAGCTTCCTGTCTTGTTAAATACCAGTGAAACATTATTTGGTTGTTATATTTATTCCTCTGCATATTAATTTGTCTTCACCTATGAGAGTGTTAAATTGTGTAACATAGAAAATCTGGAAACAACTTTCGTAATGGGGGTAAGATGCTGTGAGTGAATTGGAGGCTGCTGATTCCTCCAAACTGTGCCATTGAACAGACCACAAGTACAGGTACAGTTGTAGACACCAGATGTTTAATGAAGAACTCTCAACCACACCTGTACAACATTACAGAAGGTCCTTTATGTGTCTCAGCTTGAAGGAATATGTTAACCTCCAGTTGACTTACACTTCCTTCCTCTTGATCAAATATCCAACAGACCATTCCCCACTGCCAGTGTCTCCCCAGCATGAATGTTACACTTAATGCTTAAATAATTGTACAGGTATTTTGACATTTTTAGAGGAGAACGACATTGATTTTATTACTTATTTAGAGTTAGATATGTGTTAGATCAATGTTTAATAAATTCCTCCCAATTATTTTCCTGCACTTCTATATGCAGAGGCAGTCATCCTTTATTTTTTTATTTTATTATTATTATTTTTTTAATAGCTACACCACATGATAAATGTTGCTATTATTAACTGCTAGATTTGTCTCCCAAAATGTGTATTGTTTTTGTTGAGGATACTACAGACAATGCTCATTCATCCTGCATAGCTTTATTAACGCTTTGTTCATATTAAAGAGGTGAGGTGGTGGTAATTAGAGGCCACTGATTCCTCCAGAATTTGACATCAAGGAAGAATCAGTAGCCCCTAATTTGCCAACAGACATCTTACCTTCCATTCAGACAGCTGAGTAACCAAGGATCAGGATTTGTTTTCAATACTCTGTCAGTTATATGTGGCACAGTTATTAGTCATTTTTAATAGCAAGTAACATTATTTTATTATTACTTGATTCATTCAACTTCTTTACATAAAACTCATTATCATGCATGTTTATGTTTATTTTACTGAAGCAGTATTAGTGCACTGCTCTGGATGGCAACCAACATTGCCTTAACTAACTCTGCTGTATTTTGCTTATTCCAAAATACACCCAAAATACTTGATGAGATTTTGGGGACCATCCAAAGTTGGTGTTGATACTTGTTCTATATGTAAAATTTTAACAAATTTATTATCTGTGACTAAAGAAATATCAGTGTGGAAAGGAAAAATAACACCTGAATATCCTTATTTTTCTTGATACACTCACCAACAAAAGTACTGTCCCCTCACTGAGAGCCTCTTGAAGCTTAGTGTTTGGAGTCTCATCAATAGAAGCATCAGACACAAACATTTCCCCGCTAAAGTTTATGTGGTTCATGACCTGGCATGAGGCAATAATACTTTTGTTGGCAAGTGTACATTACAAGAAATCATAAGGGAAAAATTTGTGTTTTAATTTCCACAGTGATAATCTGAATCACGTTCAACAGGTGTCTTTTATTGTTGCATTCCTGGCTCCCTAAATACTTCTGGAGACATGTTGCATCCATGCTCTATATACTTACTGCATATACCAGATACTGAATGGTATTAATATTGTATGTTATGAATAAGAAGGAGATATAATCCAAGGACATCATACACTATCAATAGTAAGCCTAGTGGTCATGGATGCCAGATGTGTCCTAAAGTGCAGGGTGAATTGTGAATGCAACTAAAGGAAATTATCTGTTCTAGGTGAATTGGAGCCCTACTTATTCCTCCAAACTGTGCTATAAAACAGATCCCATACTCATGTAATGAGGTAGACTATTTCTTGGCATTGTTTGTAAAAATCACTAGCCATTCAGTTCACCTAAAACAGTTGGTCTCCTTAATATACGTGTTTGAAATTTCCTCATTCATTTTTTATGTGATGTCTAGTGTAGCTTGTTGTGTTGCCTGCCTGACCCTGCATGTAACACCCCATCCCACAACCCCCCCAGGTACGGCAGCCTGGACCGCCGGGGAGCTTCCTGTAGTGGCAGTGGCCGTGTGGAGTCACGCAGCATGGAGCACCTTGAGTCCCTCCCTCCACCTGCCCAGTCTTCCTCCTCCTCCTCCTCTTCAACCCAACAACAACAACACCATAATAATCTCTATCACCCACAACACCTCCCAACCCCACCACCACCACATCATGTACATGCCTACCAACACCATCCTCACTATCACAACCATTTTCACCACAGCAGCAGCAACACTCCAACTGAAGTGATGGACACTACCAGTGATTCACACCCTACTACAGCAAATTGCAGCTTTGACAGTGAACGTTCAGGAGGAGGGGGAGGTGTGGATGTTGTAGATGGAATTGGGGGACACAGGTCAGGACTGGGGACAGTAGAACATGGAGCAGAAGGAGGAGCATATAGACAACATCAACATCAAGGAGGTGTGAGTGCAGCAGGATATCGTCACCGCAATAAGAGCGGGCCTGGTCTCCCTGCAGCACCGTTGTCTAACCATCACCATCGCTCTGGCAGCCAATCAGGAGTTCAGAGATCACAGAGTAACACTGTTCATAGGCTGGTGAGAACAGCAAGTGGAAGGAGTTATATGGAGACCACTTTTGTATCTGAGCCAAATCACAACAACCAAGAAAATATTCCACCATTGAGACCAGCCACGGAACTGCAGCCACTGCGTCCAACGAATGGTATCCACCCTTCCCACCGGCCATCAGCTGCCACCTCAGTAGACTCACAACAGCACAGGACATCATCCACAGCAGATCTAACACCACTCAGAGCCACAAGAACTAGTGTAGATTTGCCTCCTTTAAGAAGTTCAGCAGGAACAAAGTCAGACCCTCACAGCAGTCATAATACATCTATGGCATCTGTCAACTCTATGGCAGAAGAACCTTTACTTTCACTGGCAGAAGCAGCGAGGATGAAAAAGGAGCACAGGAAAGAGTGGTATGAGACATCTTTGGACTCTCCTGCATCAGGACGCCGCACAAAGAAGAGTACAAGCATGATGGAGATGAATGATACATGTCACACCAATGGCAATGTGTCAAGTAGTCAGTCTAACTTGAATATAAGTGGCAGCAGTGTAGGCAGTACAAACAGTAGCACAGGTAGTGTATTTCAGTCCAGGTCAGATTCCACAGACACCTCACAAACTTCTGTAGCATATGATTCCCCCAGAAACCATATGATTATCTCTGCCGGAACATACCAACCATCGAGGGAAGTGTCTAAACCTTTCGAGATGTCTGATTTTTATAAATACAGCACTAAGTATCGGCGGCAAAGTTCAAGTAACATGGGTGGAGGGCTAACTGGGAGTACTAGTGGGTCAGTGAGCAGTGTGAGCAGTGGGGGCGATACACCTCTCTCTCCAGTACTGCCCCCTCGTACTTCACAAATGTTGGTTAGCAACAGTAAAGTGTTACCTCCCTCACCCAACATGGTGGCACAACACTCAGCCCCGGCACCTCAGCAGAAGGGAGTGTATCAGCCCCTCACTCCTCTAACCTGCCAGCCAATTGAAGTGATGAAGGGTTCACCAGCACCAGGGGAGGCCCAGGATCCAGTAGGAGGGTCATGGGACACAGCTCCTCTCCATCAGGCTGTTCCTGCAACAGTAACACACAAACGTTCGGCCACGTTGGTGTGAGTGTCTGACACGACTGCTGTGAGACCACTCACATCCTCAGTGACATTGCTTGTTCTTAATTTCCATAATGGTGCTCCAGTATAGAAATGTAAATACACATTATAAGGTGTGTATATGAATATATAGACATTTATGCACATTTGTCATGTATATATGTATACAGAATTATATATTTACAGTATTTTCTGTTTTTATGTATATAAGAATATTATTTTAAAATCTGGTACAGTATTGATCTCATTGTACAGTACATCCCATGTGTTCCTATATCATAGATATTCCACAGATATGTTCACTATTTACAGATTGTTTTGGTATAATATCAAAAAGGATTTTGATCTCCCAAGATCAAATATTTATACATAAGTAATGTAATCAGACATTTCTATTCTTCATCAAAAAGTATAATCACATACATTATGTACAATCTTTTAAATGAAATCAAGTGATACTAAGTGAAGGCCAACTGCAGAACTATTAGAAAAAGAGATTTATCAACAGTTTTTACAGTCTATTCTTCATGTTCTATTCTGGAGATGAGTCCTATTTCTTCTTTGGGGAGGGGGGGAGAATCAAAATTACAAAATGGATGAGTCTATTAATAAAAAGAGGATTCATGAAGGTTTGAAAGCATCTCCTGAACATTTGAGGACCACTGTAAGAAATGTTGTATGTCGTGGCCAACTCATTTTAGCACTGAGAAGGCTCCTTAGTCACTGGATGGGGGGGAACTTTCTGATTGATATTTCTCTCGAGACATTATTTTGAAATATAATAAACAGTAGAAGTACTTTGATAATGACTTCAATAATCTACTCTGAAAATTATGAAATATACCTTATATATGCATGAATTTGGATGTTCATGATATCGACAGCCATTGCTCTTGCTTCCAAAGTCTGAACAAATTTACAAACAAGAATACGTCATCTGTTACAGAAAGTCCCTCCCCCCTTCTGCTTGTACCTGATGGTCTCGCTCAACACACACACACACACACACATATATCTGAACTGCTGACTTAGCACTTCATCTTTATCGTGGCATTAAAGGAAGTAACATGCTTTAACTTTACACAAATTTCATCATTTTAGAACAGGAAGACAATGACAAGAAATAACATCCTAGTGCCAGGTAACTGAGGTCATATAACACTAAGGAAGGAAGAATATTATGAAATGGTTGAAGTACAATTACTACAATACAGTATACACATTTTTTTATGGTAGAGGGTATTGTGTGATGTCATTGTTGGATTTAGTTTCAGAGTAGAGAGACTAGCTATGTTTTTATGGTAATTATATGTCTTTTTTATTCATTATTGTGTGTATTTTAGACATTATTAAACTACATCAAAGAAGCTCAAATGTTCTCCAGACAGCCCACAGAACCTACCAAAGAGAAGTGCCTTTGTTTAATACAGACACAGTTGTAAATATGTGTACAGAATTTTGTACAGTGAAAATAATATAGGAATACAGTTATGGTTGTTTGAGCTACCCTTTATTGTGCATGCTAGAAATAATTTTGTGCAACTGAGGAGACATGGAAGCAATACACAGTGAGAATTGTGGGTAGAAAGCATGTTGATTTCTATTTATCAGTACTGTATGTGACATGATATATAAAGAGCTAGATATTCAGTAGATAATTTGGTGTTTTTTGTTAGATAATGAAATATTTAGTATTTACTCCAGTTTTGCTTTAAACTCAATCCATTCAGTAGTTTAGGTGATGTACTTAGTTTATTGTGTCTCAGTGAAGTGACTATTTTGGATCAACTTCTGGGAGAATCAACAGTTTTGTGGACTTGAAAAATTAAAGGGTAAAAATGCATTCTATCAATTCCGACCATACAGTCCATACAGCCCACTATGGCTACAAGAGGACAATACCCTTCCTCATGATGTAAGTATTATTGAGCACCCTTGAGATTGGTCAGTAATGCATACAGTAATACCAGTAATGCTGGACTACAAATGAGGAACAGTTGATACAATATTTAGAATTTTGTTAGACTGGTTTCAGGAATTGTGTGGAACTTATTTTGGAACATGAGGGATGATTCCTCGTAAAAGAAAATTGTCTGGTGTGAATAAAAGAGTATGCAGCAGGCATCAGCTGTAGACCTCCAGTACATTTCTAGTAAATAGATTGAAGAGGCATTTAGACCCACCTTCCACCTTATAATAACTATTTCTTTTTCCACTTCAATGATACACATAGAGGTGCACCAGATAAGTCTAATTTCTACATTGATTGCCTTTATTTAGTAAGAGTTAGGCTACAGCCTACAAGTTACATCATAACCGGTAAATTGAACATAAAAAAAATGCACTAAGACCACTGAAAAAATCTGGGTCTGAGAATGCTGGTAAGAGAAGGAGAAAGATAGTAGATAATAGATGAAAAGTGTCTTAGAATGGTCCAAAATAGTGGGTAATTATACTAAAATATACAATATACTGAATGGAATACTTATGTAAATTTACTGAAAGATATAATACAAGAATGCTAGTTAATTGTATTTATGATTTATATTAAGAAGTGAATATAAATAGCAGATAACTCCCAAGAAAAATTCAGGGGGGGGGGGGGAGATTCGAAGGACCCGTTGAAATGGCAAACCTCCACACAACATGCAACAAACACACAAACAAACATACGTTCAGTGATGCCAAGTATGGGTATTTTTCCTAGACATGAAGAACTAGAGGTACCAGTGGGGATAATGATTATATAGAGATTGTTTAAGAGTAAATGGAAAAATTTCTACCAGACGATTTTCTTTAATAATAAACAAACAGGGAATTGGTGAGGTAAAAAGGGAAATTCTGATGTTAAAGTTGGGGAAATTTAGTCAAGCAGATCTGGCAACATTGCAATAACAACTTCACTCACTGGCGGGAAAATTCTGCAGCTACACGATATTACCATTATTACTAGTATTTTCTCCTTTTTTTCACCATTTTTATTTACTTTAGTGAATATAACGATGCCGTCTTGTACAGATTTTGACGCAGAGATGCTGCCGGACCTGTTGGCAATTTATTACAAGAGATTATTCCCTTACAACCAATATTACAAGTGGCTCAGTTATGGACAGGGTAAGATAAGATAAAATTTTCGGTATTTATTGAAAGAATTACCGTTTTGTAGCAGTGTTGCCAGATCCGGCTAGGTCCCCGTACTTTGCCCGGTCATTTTCTGTACTTTACCACGCTTATTTCCCGGTAGTTTGCCCAGGTTAGGTCCCGGTAGTCTGCCCAGGTTAGGTCCTGGTAGTCTGATGCAGTCTAGGTTAGGTTAGGTCAGGTCAGGCTAATTTCAAAATGCCCCATTTGAATATGCCCTATCTTGGAAATGGGGCATTTGTGGGGGAAATTCCATAGAAGAAAATAGTCTTAGAATGGTCTAAATAAGTGGGTAATGAAGGTAGAAAATCCGTACCCAATAACGGTAATTCATTCAATATTTACCAAATTTTCTTCGTCTCTTATCTGCATGCAGCACCTTATCAAAATGAGGGAATGCTACATGTTTTGGTAAATATTGAAAGAATTGCTGTTATTGGGTACGGTTTTTCTACCTTCATTACCCACTTATTTAGACCATTCTAAGACTATTTTCTTCTATGGAATTTCCTCCACAAATGCCCCATTTCCAAGATATTCAAATGGGGCATTTTGAAATTAGCCTGACCTTACCTAACCTAACCTAGACCTACCCAACATACTGGGACCTAGCCAGATCTGGCAACTCTGCTACAAAATGGTAATTCTTTCAATAAACACCAAACTTGGTAATTATTAAATACCAAACTTGGTAATTATCCAGTATATGCTGGAATGCCATTACAGAATGGTATTGTCACCTCCTTCTTAGCCTTCGTTTATTGATACGTTTATGACACCTTTATTGCTTAATTGAATATGCAAGTTGCTTTGCTTTATAATTTGTTTATTTATTTATTTTTTTCAGCTCCCAAGAACTGTTTCCAAAAGCGGGAGTTCTCCTTCACATTGGCAGACGACATTTATATACGTTATCAATCATTCAAGGACCAAGAGGAGATGGAGAAAGAGATCAAAAGGCAATGTCCCCATAAAATTGATATAGGGGCTGTGTATTCATTCAGGTGCGTATATAAATCATTACTCAAAATTTTAATGAGAAGGTTTTATTATTTTATTTGTTTATTTATTTATTTGTTTTATTTATTTATTTATTTATTTATATATTTTCTTACTTATTTGTTTATTTATTTATTTATTTTATTTTATTTATTTATTTGTGTGGTACAGTATATGTTTTGCTAGATTTTCATTACCAGTGACTTACTAATTATAATAGAGACACCACTGTAGGGAAGAGGAGGAGGTGGAGGAGGAGGTGGAGGTGGAGGATAGCATTGTATGGTAGTGTGAGAGTAGGAGGAATGAGTGAAGGAATGGCCAAACTGTGATAAAACTAATGTATGTACAATATGATTCTGTACTGTGCATACCATAATCAGGAGTAGTATTGTGTATTTTCCCGCTTCAGCAGTGTGTTGTTTATTTTAGACCCAAGGACCATCGGACGGTGGCAGTTTTCACCCCACAAGAAAAAGAGTTGGTGTTTGATATTGACATGACAGATTATGATGAGGTGAGGGTTGCACAATTATAAACAAATTAACCTCACTTGTTCCATTGTGAAAATTTTTGCTTATGCCATTCACACATCAAGGATATACTGGGATAAACTGTACTATATCAGTATTAACAAGTTGAGAGGAAAAGAATCAACTTCTCATGTTCTGTTACTATTCCCCTGCAGGTAAGGACATGCTGTTCGGGTGCGGAAATTTGTCTGAAGTGTTGGAAGTTCATGACCATTGCTGTCAAGATTTTAGATGTTGCTCTGAGAGGTGAGTTAGTTTTATTCGTAACTGTTCATAATCACCAGGACAGGGAAAGATAATTGTATTCTGGAGGAAGGTTATGATACTGAAGATTAACATCCTTGATTAACTAGAAGAGAGATTATGCTTATTGGTCAAGTTGGTCACAGGGGCAGGGCTGATAAGTCAAATGTAGCTGTATTGGTGGAGTTTATGGCCAAGATAGCAACAGGAACATGGCTTAATTAAAGGTTATGTTAGCTGCAGGGATGGGGTTCATAGGCCAAGTTAGTATGGAAAAACAAGAGTGTGTTTCACTTCCTCAGAGGATTTTGGGTACGAGCACATACTGTGGGTGTACTCTGGACGTCGAGGTATTCATTGCTGGGTGTGTGACAGCACTGCCCGGGCCTTGTCACAGTCGGCCCGTTCAGCTCTGGCTGAGTATCTGCAGGTGCTGAGGGGCGGTGACAGCCAGGCCAAGAAGGTCAACATTTCACACAAACTACATCCTGCTCTCAAGTGAGTTTTCTGAATAATGAACACGAATTGAATAATATAGTTAAAAAACATTGGTGTTCCTTGGGTACTACTTGTTGTCTAAGTCATTGATTGTACTGGTGAAATGATTTAATTGATAGTTCCCAGGTTTCATGTCCAGATGGCTAAGAGTTCTATTTCTGAGTGGGGTGAGATACACATAGTGTTTGAAAATTTGTTGTGAGTTTTGTATGGTAAAGTTTATCAAGATCAGTGATTCTTAAGTTTTGGAGTTACAGTATTCGATTATGTTGATTTTTGTTCTTATTCAGACGTGCTGAAGGAATTGCCAAGAAATTCTTCAACCAGCTGGTGCTGGAGGATCAGGACATGTTGGGAGATGCAGAGGGATGGGGGAAAGTCTTGGCACTCATCCCAGATCAGACTTTGCGTGAATCTTTAGAAACCTTGATGCCTCAATGTAGCAGCTCAAAGCAACGTTGGAGTACGATACAGAGTGAAGTTAATAAGGCTGTAAACAAGGTTAGTTAATGTAGTTTGCTTTATTATTCCCTGACCTTGTTATTATACTGTGTACAAAATAATGAAGTAGAATTAGTATCTGTATTCTTTTGAAAATGACTGATGAGGTGCATAGCCATGATTCCCAAGTTAGAAACAAGTAAAGTAAAATCAGATTTTCATTTTATGCTTAAATCCTGTTAAGGTTTAAAACCACCTTAGTTTATTACTCCAGACCAATTAATTGAAGAACCCATCTAAATGTAATTTTGATTATATGGCAAAAGGTTCACTAATATTCTTTTGTATTTTACAGACAGAGTATAAGAAGACAGTTAAGCCAAACCTTCTCACAGAAATAATTCTACAATTGGTGTATCCAAGATTGGATATCAATGTCACAAAAGGATTGAATCACTTGCTGAAATCTCCATTCTGTGTACATCCTAAGACGGGTAGAGTGTGTATCTGTTTTGACCCAACCAAGGCTGAGCAGTTTGATCCCTTGGCTGTACCCCACCTAGGGTAAGTGTTCAACTCTTTCATTATTATGGATACCATAATAATATATTATTACCTATTACCTATCTTTGATATTCAGTCCAGCTCTGAGAACTATCATTAACAGTGAAAGGATTAAATACATTACTCTTGATATTTTTTCAATGCTAGGGACTCTGTGATTTTATTGTATCTTTAATTACAGGCAGTTGGTGGATGAGATTAACACATTTGATGCTGGCAAGACTGAGGAGGAACGAGGAGCACTACCAAGTTACAAGAAGACTTCCATGAAGGAGTCTGTGGCATTATTTGAAACATTTCTTTCCAAATTGGCCAAGGACAATGCTGCTCGTAGAAGAGAGGAGAGCGGTAAGTGTAATGCATTTAATATAATTTATCACTTCAGTCATTACAACTGTGAGTGAGTAATGAATATACAATTAAAAGATACATTGAGAGAAGAAAGGTTAAAGTAAGAATGTATTTATTAGTATGGAGAGGAGAGGAAAGAGATAATGAGAATGGTATAAGCTATAAGGTGAAGTGTATCTATCTGTTAGAAGAGGAGGACAAAATTGGTACTGTATATAGCTTAAATCTTCCTACCATTCTCATTCATCTCGCTACACAATACACATCTTACATAAATCTGTGGTCTAATTGTAAAAGAAAAATTTAATGTCTTTTACAGATAGCACAATGGAGTTTTAGCACTGAGACATTCTTAGTGCCCAATGGTATACAAGTGTGGAATGACTATCAACTGAAGCAACTCCTGCTCTACCCCATCGTCCACTTTTTTGCATACTCCCTTATTTGTATATAACATGATAACCATTTGTATATGAAATTCATTGTAATCTATATACTGTACCAGGTTTTATAATATTAAGTAAGGTAATAGTTTTGCTACTTTTACTGTGTACAATTAATGCATAAGCTAAAATTGTGGTTTAATTAACACTGCTGATGTGACATAGGGTACAAAATAAACCAGTGACCTTCACAGTTTTTACATACAAGGACATAACTATCTAACTGGTTGTCTTGACGGCGACCTATTTTTTCCATCTAGAAATATTATGTAATGAAAATGCCAACACCGAATATGGTTTTAGGTTTGTTGTGCATTGCTTACACAACTGATGCTTGTACAAACCCACAAACATATAATACAGAACTGTTTTATTATATTAGATTATATATTTTCATAATGAATTAGAAATAATTCAAGTTAACCTTAAATAATAAATTTGATTACTAATTGATACCGTATTTGATTAAGTAAATATTAGGGAATGCAAACAGGTCTGCATAAAAAGGACTTGCTAAGACTGACATATATTTTAATTAAACACTGGGTTGGTGGAGTTCTCGTTTCCAGCAAGTCCTGCTCAAACTAGCTTGGTTCTAGTTGAATTAATAAATATTTATTTATACTAGAACTTTAATTGAATATTTGTGGGAACTACTTTATCTCGCGGAATGATATGAACAACTGGACGGGCCTCGGTGGGTAATGGTTGTATCACTCCTCCACCCCCCCTCAGCCCGCCTCCCCTGGTAGTACTGTCAATCAAGTGTCGGCGGACATGTTGGATGTGTTTTTGAAGAGTGCGGGTTACCACCATTCTGCATTTGTCAACGTCTAAATACACCAAATACGTGTATCTTCGTTATATAAGTAAGTTTGTGAAGTTGGTTATATATTATGGGAGTTAAGTGTTCAGATGGCGTGGGATTTAATTGATTACTTTGTGTAAGCAAGGTAATGGTGCAACATGGAGAGATCAGGGCTTATAAATATCTTTTCCTTGTGTTTACATTACCCAAATGAATTGTATACTTATATTTCTCGTTATTTTCTTGTACCATCTTAGTACCAAATGCCCCTTATAGAATGGTGCTGTACTAGATTTTGCGTAAACGAATTGAAGTGTCTGGATATAACTGAAGCTTTAATATCTGATCGCATTCCACTGACCGAGACTTATGAAACACCACTTTTTAATACAGGCAAGTGACGGGGATGCAATTATGAAGCATCTGAAGAAGACTGAAATAGTGAAACATAAATATCATCAGCTTCCTATAGTAGACCTAGCTAGTTGTTTTGGCCTCGTGTGATCGAACCTGTCAGTGAATCCTGCATTGTGTTACGTCTTCGTTGACAGGTTAATGACGACCTAGCTCTTATAATGTTTGATGTTACATAGCTAAATCTAAACTCTATATGGTAAATATTGAAAGAATTAACGTTATTGCGTACGTTTTTTCTACCTTCATTATCCACTTATTTAGACCATTCTAAGACTATTTTCTTCTATGGCATTTCCTCCGCAAATGGGGCATTTTGAAATTAGCCTGACCTTACCTGACCTTACCTAGACCGCATCAGAAAGCCGGGACCTAATCTGGGCAAACTACCGGGACCTAACTTGGGCAAACTACCGGGAAATAATCGTGATAAAGTACAATAAATGACAGGGGTAAAATACTGGGACCCAGCCGGATCTGGCAACACTGCTGCAAAACGGTAATTCTTTCAATAAATACCCTATAGATTTTCATAGTAAGGCTGAATGGTTTTATGAATAGTCTACGATTTGAGTGAAAAACATTGACTTGATCTGCATATACCTTCCATTACCCTTGGCAATATGAAACTGATGCCATATTCAAGAACATTCATAGTGTATACAATGTTGTAGTACCGATACGATGGCTCTATAGACAGACAACAGAGCCATCGTATTGGTG
Organism: Petrolisthes cinctipes; assembly: GCA_033782935.1. Lineage (NCBI taxonomy): Eukaryota > Metazoa > Arthropoda > Malacostraca > Decapoda > Porcellanidae > Petrolisthes > Petrolisthes cinctipes. Next base: position 12,369 of record JAWQEG010002090.1, on the reverse strand, counting down.
CCATGCTATCGTCAACACCACGGATGTTCTTGTATATGGCCCGATGTCTGCCGCCTCGTGTGACCTTAATTGACACGGAACACGACAGGTTTTTTTCCTGGTAATTTCTCTGTTGTGGAAGGTTCCCATCCATCCCGGTATACTCACGTTTTACACAGTAACACAGTCAAGCAAAAGAACTTATTTACAATGAAAGGGAGTATTTGTTGGAAGAAAATGTGATGTGACAATAGATTGGACTCGTCCCAGCCTCATCCCAGGGACCAGAATAAAGTAGCTTAACAATAATTAGGGATTACATTATATATATATATACATATATTCGTACAAGTTGCTTAGCAGATCTATTTATATACTGTATTGTCAGCGGTGTAAAACTAATCTGTGCAGCTCGATATTTAAAATTTGAACTTTAGTTACCCTAAAATATATTACGTTTTCTATATCAAGGGAATACAACTCACTTTCCTTCAATGAGCTATATTATCTAGGATAACTGAAACAAATTCTTATGGTTATGATACTTTCATTTCTCATAGTTCAGAAAAATCCACTTCCGTTTCTTTTCTCAGATGGAGCTTAACCGTAATACGACTTGATGTGAGTTAATTTATTTTACGTTAATTATGAATACTAGAACAGGTATGAAGAGTACCCGAAAGACGAGGAGAATTATTATTATTATTATTATTATTATTATTATTATTATTATTATAACGTCGTCAGACAATAGATGAAAAGAGATTTGAAGATACATTGTGGCTGGAAAATAATAAGAAGAGAAGAAGGAAGAATAAAGGGAGGAAGAGGAGGAGAAGGAAGGTAAGGGAAGAGTAATAGAAGGATAATAAGACTGAGTGAAGAAGAAAAGGAGGGAAGAGGAGAAGGAAGGAAAGGAAAGAGTAATAGAAGGATAATAAGACTGAGAGAAACTTTGTGAAACGGTCAAATCTTATCGGAAAGGCTCGGGGATTATATTTTGTGATAAAGTTAGGCAGTTGTCAAGATCTCACATTACGCGTCAAGTTTATAAAGAGATCTGGTATGAGACTTGTCCTAATCCCTCGGTAAGTCGGTGTGCAGAGAGAGAGAGAGAGAGAGAGAGAGAGAGAGAGGTGAAGGGGAAGTAACTGAGAGAGAGAGAGAGAGAGAGAGAGAGGTGTGACGGGGGAGTAACTGAGAGAGAGAGAGAGAGAGAGAGACATTTTTTATCAGTACTACAATATAAATCATGTATTTGATATTCAAGTAACTATTTATACATTATTATTATTATTATTATTATTATGTCCTAACGCATTTATTAATTAACCATTTATTGTATTGTATTTCAGGGGCATTTAATTAACAACGAGACTAACACACAACAATACAAGACGTCGCAAGAAAGGTAAGTATAAAATTATATTGTGATGATGTGTATGTGTATATATATATTGTGTTTAGAAATGTGTGTATGTTTGTATGTACTGTTATGTGTGTATGTTCTGTAATGTGTGTATGTTTATGTACTGTTATGTGTGTATGTTCTAAAATGTGTGTATGTTTATGTACTGTTATGTGTGTATATTCTGTAATGTGTGTATGTTTTTATGTACTGTAATGTGTGTATGTTTATGTCATGTGCTTATAAATTGTAATGTGCATATATACTGTTATGTGTGTATGTTCTGTAATATGCGTATGTTCTGTAATTTTGAGTTAGGAGCAGCGGAAATGACGGCGAAGGGAAGGTAATTGAAAAGAGGACTGAACATCGAAGTGGAAAAGGGGAAACTGGATGTAGGGAAGGGGAAGAAATGGAAGGAAAGGGGAAGGGAGGTATTAAGGGAAGGGAAGGGAACAGTAGTTATATAGAAAGAGGGAAATATCAACAGAGAGAGAGAGAGAGAGAGAGAGAGAGAGAGAGAGAGAGAGAGAGAGAGAGAGAGAATGATGAAGGAAAGATATGTTTGCAAACGACAGATGGGGAAAGGAAAAGAGAGAGAGAGAGAGAGAGAGAGAGAGAGAGAGAGAGAGAGAGAGAGAGTACAGGGGATAGGGGAATGGCGAAAGAGAGACTAAAGAGAAAAAGAGTGAGACATGGGAGGGGAGAATTAGTTCCTAGCAAGGGGAGGGAAGAGAGAGAGAGAGAGAGAGAGAGAGAGAGAGAGAGAGAGAGAGAGAGAGAGAGAGAGAGAGAGAGAGATTAAGTTCCAGCGAAGGGGAAGGGAGAGATTAAGTTTCAGAGAAGGGGATGGAAAGGAGAAGTTCCCGGAAAAAGAAAGGGAGGGAGATTTAGGAGGAAGGCGAGATGATGATGGAAAGGGAAAAGGAATTAAAGGGAGGGAGATTGCGAAGGAAGGAAGACGAAGAGATAATGGAAATGGAAATAGAAAAGAAGGGAGGGAGATTGCGAAGGAAGGAAGGAAGGAAGACGAAGAGATAATGGAAATAGAAAGGAAGGGAGGGAGATTGCGAAGGAAGGAAGGAAGGAAGACGAAGAGATAATGGAAATAGAAAGAAAGGAAGGTGAGGATGGTGGAAAGGGAAGAAGAAAAGGGGGGTCGGCGAAGGCAGGAAGGTGATGAGATAATGAAAAGCGATAAAAATAGGGAGGGAGACGGCGAAGGAAGGTGATATGATGGAAAGGGATTGAAATAAGGGAGAGAGTGAGTGAGTGAGTGAGAGGATATTATATATGTTAGGTAAAAAGGAGATGCAGTTGAGATAGAATTAAACCCATTGACAAGTGACGTAAAAAGAAAGAAAGATGTGCAGCCATAAGGGAAAGAAGGAGGGAGATATATTAAAGTAGGAAAGAAGGAAGGAAGGAAGGAAAATATACAGGAAGTAACACTGATAAAAGAAAACAATAAGGTCATGGAAAGGTAGGAAAGAGTAGACAGGCAAGCAGGCAGGGAAGTAGATGACAACAAGCACTAATGAAAGAAGGATACAACAACTATTAGGTAAGCAGGTAGAGAGGTTATATTGTTATAGTAGGTAGCCAAGATGCCAGAGTTTCGTAAGCAGGTATATAGGAAGGCATTACAGAATAAGGTGAGCAGAGAAGTATAGGGTACAAAAGTAGAATATATAGGAGATAGAATACAGTAGACAAGCAGCAGGTGGGGAGGCAATGCAATAGGTAAGCAGGAAAGTAGGTAGACGACAGTATAGGTATGCAAGGAAGTAAGTGGACGATTAGGTAAGCAGAGACGTACGTACAGTAGGTAGACAACAGTAGATAAGCAGGGAAATACAGTTTTTATATGATAGTAATATAAGCAGGAAGGCAGAGTGAAACAGGCACCCAATATTATTCGATAGGGATGGGTATGTATGTATGTACTGTATGTATGTATGTATGTATGTATGTCAGCATCAGTCGTATAGTGAAACAGGCATCAGTATTATTCGATAGGGGTGGGTATGTATGTATGTATGTATGTCAGCACCAGTCGTATAGTATAGGCTAGTAGGCGTGTTGTTATCAGCATATATAGTATAGTAGCCGTGTTGTGTCCTGGTGGTGGTGATGAGTGAGTACCAACCAACCAACCAACCAACCAACCATCTATCTATGTATCTAACTAGCTAGTAACATGACCATCCCGCCAACCAACCAGCCACCAGCCCGCCACCAACCAACCAGCCCAGGCACCACACCACCACAGACATTCAGTGTGCCACCTGCCCGCGTTTAACACACACGCGTACGTCACCCCAGACTCCACGCCCGTCCCACTCACTCTCACACACACACACAGACAGACACACACGCACGCACACCACACAATCTTATAATATACCCTCGCGGCGAATAATTTTTAAAAGAGGACAGACATTACAAACAAATATATACGGTACCTCCTCTCTGGAAAAACAAAACAAAAACTAACTTTGTCGTTTGCTAATACTGTTGTTATCATTATTATCAAAAGATCCCCTCACCACCACAAGACAACAACATCATAACATAAACAAACACATACAATCATGAGTGAAGACAACACACGCGTCGCCACCGTGAGAGCTTCGACGGTACACGATAACCCATTGTGATGATGTACTTTTGATATTATTGACGTGAAAAAAAATTAATAAATATATATATGACTACTACTGCTACTGCCACTACTACTATTACTACTACTACTACTACTACACTTGTTGCAACATACATAGAAACAAGATTATTATTATTATTACTACTTGGTTGTTGAGTTGTGTGGACCGCAAAGAGAGCGAGCGAGAGAGAGAGGAAGAAGGAGAAAGTTTATCCGAGATCGTCCGTGAAAGAGGGCGAATACTGTATCTCCCCTACTCTGAGTCAACCCGAATCTGTTTTGTTTACGTTTTTTGGGGCCTCAAGCTTCGAGATGCAGAGTGTGTACATCGGTGCCGTGATCATTTTCCACTGTACGTATTCCCTTAATTAAATAATTTCCTTATGTGTTTGTTTACAGGGGAGATTCTTATGTTTGTTGGTTGTTGGTGAATAGTAGGAGGAGAAGGTGCTGTTGTGATTCCTCCAAAACTATGTCACGAAACATTCTCCATTCGCAATCCTAAATATGTATCTATCCAGGCTTGCTTCGAATAGCCTGATATGATCGAGTATTAATTAAGCGAGCTCAAGCAAATGTAAAACAGGATAAGCGTTGTAATTGGTTCACTACTATAGTATGTGTCAAATTATTCGAAACTTCAACAAGACCTGGTAGATACAAATTTTGGATTACGAGTTTTGTACCATTTTTTTTTGGGGGGGGGGCGTCTGTTTTCTAGCATATAGTTTAGGAGGAATCAGTAGCTTTTCCAAATTCACCAACAAGAGAATCTCCCCTTAAATTAATTAAGTATAAATAGTATATATAGGGTCCATCAAAAAAAAAAAAAAAAAAAAAAAAAAAAAAAATGTATTCATGTATTCTGTCTAATCTTCCTTATAATATTTGTCGACTCCTCAGACTCATTACGTATTCCCTTTCATCTTTGTTATTACGCCTCTAGATTAAAAAGATCTTCACTGGGTATGTATGTATTCCTTTGTCTTCGTTATGAATTTCACCTAGTATATACGGATCTATTACTATTATTAATTTTTATATTAATATTTTCACTGTTATGTATCTTTTTCTTTTCTGATCATTGCGGTTTTTTTTTTTTTTTAATCTTCAATTTTTCACCATCTTTCGTTTCTTAGGTCATTTCCCCCCCCCCCTCCCCCCCCATTTCACTATCTGATTATTCATTGTGTTCCCCATTTCACTATCCCCCATGCCGTGTTGTCCCCATTTCACTATTATCATATTTATTGATTCATTGTATTCAGTTTTCTATCTCCATTTCCACTGAGTATACCGAAGCATTGCGTATTGTGTTCGTGAGTTATTCCCCACTGAAAATATTGCTAATAATTTTTTTTTAATCAGCTTAGATGTAGATTCCACCTCTCACACACACACACACACACACACACACACACACACACACACACAGACAGACAGACTCTCTCTCTCTCTCTCTCTCTTCTCTCTCTCTCTCCTCTCTCTCTCTCTCTCTCTCTCTCTCTCTCTCTCTCTCTCTCGCTCTCTCTCTCTCTCACACACACACACACACAGGACACTCTCTCTCTCTCTCTCACACACACACACACACACACACACACACACACACACACACACACACACACACACACACTCTCTCTCCTCTCTCTCTCTCTCTCTCTCTCTCTCTCTCTCTCTCTCTCTCTCTCTCTCTCTCTCTCTCTCTCTCTCTCTCTCTCTCTCTCTCTCTCTCTCTCTCTCTCTCCTCTCTCTCTCTCTCTCTCTCTCTCTCTCCTCTCTCTCTCTCTCTCTCTCTCTCTTCCTCTTTGGGTCTTTTCAAATTTATAAATCTCTACTATTTGTATTTTGATCCCTTTATTATCAACTTATTTTTAATTATTAGGTATCCGTCTTTCACTCATAAATATTAATAATTAACCACGTGTATTTTGATTTCCTTTACCAATTTATATATTTACTTAATAATTAAAAGTTTATTATATATAGTTCAGGACGGGAAATAATTATACAAAGCGATAAATTGACAGAGTGTTGGGGAAAATTATAGGCAAACTCGTTAACAGTGCGAAAATTGAACGGGCGGTAAGTTGGTTGTGTGCGAAAGTTTATAGCAAAAACGTATACGCACAGATTGACGGTTAATTAATTGTGGTGCGAAAATTGATGTTAAAAAGATGCACAAATTGACCGGTAAATTATGTGTGCGAAAATTGATGTTAAAACCGTATACGCAAATTCAACGGACTGTAAATAAATTGTGTGCGAAATTCTATGCAGAACCGTATGCATGCACAAATTCAACAGACGGTAAATTGTGTGCGAAATTCGATAGCAAAAGCATACACACAAACTGACCGAAATTTGCGTGCGAAAATCTATGGCACTAACGTATACATGCACAAATTGAACGGTAAATCGTGTGCGAAAATCGATAATAAGAATTTCTGCACACATGTTTTGGCAATGAATAGTTATAAAAAAAAATATATATTATAAGTGTGAGTGGTGGAATGGTATAATGTGTCATGTTGTGTGTGAATCCGTTTGTGCGAGCTAGTGGTGTGTGAATTAGTTTGTGCGAGTGGTGTGTGAATGGTGTGTGAATCAGTTTGTGCGAGCGAGTGGTGTGTGAATTAGTTTGTGCGAGTGGTGTGTGAATCCGTTTGTGCGAGTTGTGTGTGAATCAGTTTGTGCGAGTTGGTTGTGTGTGAATTAGTTGTGCGAGTGGTGTGTGAATCCGTTTTGCGAGTTGTGTGTGAATCAGTTTGTGCGAGTTGGTTGTGTATCATATTTGTGTGTCGTGTGTGTGAGTTAGTTGTGCGAGTTTTGTGAGTTAGATGTGTGGGTCAGTTGGTGTGTGTGTGCGAAAGTCCACAACGAACAAGTGCGAAACAAGTTAGACAGTGGTAGGTAGTTAGACAGTATGTGTGTGTGTGTGGTGTGTGTGTGTGTGTGTGTGTGTTATAATTATTTTTCTGTACAGTCGCGGCACATAATTCTTGAACAGCCTTTCCCTTACACCCTGGTCAAGGACTTTGTGCCGCGATTGTACAGTCGGGAGCATAAATTCGCATCCATCTCATGTACTTGATAATGCAAATATAATCTGATAGTTGCATTCAGACCCAGTTTTTATTCCAACAACATACGTAATTTACCATATGAGAACTATATCCGTCATCTCTGCATTCATATTGTGTTACAACATTACTATAACTCATACATACGCAGGTGGAAATGAAGCGAACTTATGCTGCCGACTGTACATACCCACAGTTGATATGGTGAAGGCTACCCGTGAGTGTCCGTCCGTC
>JAWQEG010002089.1:0-86231 GCA_033782935.1 Petrolisthes cinctipes | reverse complement strand
CCTCAGTAACGTTCAGCGTAAAAAACTCTACCGTAATCACATTTAATCCAGTTATTGTACTTTTCTATGACGCCGCCGTATTCAGCTTGATGAGATAGAATTATACACACATACACAAACGTTCACATCAACACACACAGACACACGTACATACAGATGGTTGTAATGAGTCCTGTAGCGACAATTGCCAAGTCATGCATGAAGTACCAGTGTGGAAATATAAGCTTCGCAGGCTCGCAAACTGAAGAACCAGAGAAGTTTATTGATTTGCTCTCTGGATATTGTACTGTGTTTGTTGTTCGATGATTATCCTTTATGCTGTCCGTCAAGAAAAGCTGGGTAGGTCGACAGAACTTTTGCCACCTATTGTACACACACACACACACACACACACACACACACACACACACATTTCCAAACCCATCCAAACTCACCCACCCACACTTACACCTCCACACACACACACACACACACACACACACACACACACACACCACACACGAGCGAGATATAGCCACAATAAACATCCCAATCTGACGATGGGTTAGTAAAGAAAAGAAAGTCAAAATTATGTTGTTGGTTAATTTTAAGGTTTCTGATTCCCCTAAATTGTATCAAGAAACACTAGTCTCCCTCAATATGGGTGGTCTGCTTTTTGGCATTTATCGTGGGAATAGAACTCATCCGTATTCGTCAAATAACGTACAGTCTGCCTCAAGAATTCGTACACAGAGGATTGGTTAAAAGGGGTCTTTATTCTGCATGTACGGTAGGCATTGTTCTGCTGACTGATTCAAGTATTAGCCAATTACCGTTACTATCAAGGTTTGGTGTTAGGAAATTAATGTACTAAATTTTCTAGTTGTTGCAAACCCTTGAAATCACAGTGGTATACACGAATTCCTGTGGCAGACTGTACTTCCCCCAATATTGTACAGCTGAGTTTAAGGTATTTGGGTAGGCCTACTTTTACGTCGTGAATTTAATTAAGGGATCTAAAGAACATAAAACTGATGGGGAATTTGTTAGATGTTACTTGGTTTTCATTTTTACTAATGCCAAGAAACATATATAATTGTTTGTAGCTGCAACAATTCAACGCTTTTATATTAAGCGTATTAGTCATTACAGTATTGATGGACATTTGTTTATGATCCAATCACTGTCTCTGCTACAAGGTTACCCACAAGGAGGAGAGAGGTTTGTCGTGAAAAAGTGTTATATGTTTGAGGAGAGAGTATATGATGCAGCCACTGTATTCAATATGTAATAGTTTCATATGGGCAGAAGTTCATTGAAGAAATATACTGATGAATGGAAGGAGAGGAAATCACTGAGTTAGATAATATTAACTTCATTGTATAAATATAATATGGACTATTACAACACACATATAAAATAACCTTCATAAGAAGTATATACAAACTTTCATACAGAACACAATTTATGTTATGATATCTATCTATCTTACAATGTTAAACATGTTCTGTAGTTAGTAGGAAAAGGAATATTTAAATTTATCCCGAAATGACACCACAAATATATGCATTGAAAATATATTGTACAGTACGCACATATAGAAAAATTGAGTTGATCTTTGATTATGTAATCAGCCAAAGAAAATAAGTTAGTCACTTCAGGTATCAATTTTACATAAGATAATCTTAAGTTATATCACCATAGTCTTATAGAAATAATTCGGTTGTTAATGTCACAGCCAAGCCAAGTTCTGTCTTCAGCATTCAAGAAGGAGGTCAGAGGAGCAGACCACCTATTGTTCTGGGCAGTTCTGTAGTGTATCACTGTTAAACCACTGTACAGTAATGTCACTATTAGTCAGACAAAGTCATTTGGTTATGAGTGTGAGTCAGTAGGCAAGACCCAGGGTGGTAGAGGTACCTACTAGAGTCACTATTAGTCAGACAAAGTCACTTGGTTATGAGTGTGAGTCAGTAGGCAAGACCCAGGGTGGTAGAGATACTCACTAGTGTCACTATTAGTCAGACAAAGTCACTTGGTTATAAGTATGAGTTAGTAGGCAAGACCCAGGGTGGTAGAGGTACCTACTAGAGTCACTATTAGTCAGACAAAGTCACTTGGTTATGAATGAATCAGTAGGCAAGACCCAGGGTGGTAGAGGTACTCACTAGTGTCACTATTAGTCAGACAAAGTCACTTGGTTATAAGTATGAGTTAGTAGGCAAGACCCAGGGTGGTAGAGGTACACTCGATGGGTAGTCCTGAAAGTCCTCTTCGGTAGGAGTAGCGGGTGGGTGGCCTCAGGATCCTTTGTTGTGGTGACTTGGCCCTTCCCACTCGGTCCACATCTTTGTCGCCGGCCAGAGAGAAGAGTGACCACGCTCTTCGGAACTGTGACCTCCGTCTGTTTCCCTCTGAGGACACTTGGGTAGTTGTGGAGGTGGAGCTGATAGTGGAGTCAGTGTCAGAGGGCACCTGTGCTGACTGTGGTAGGCTGACGGAGGAACAGAAGTGGCTGCGTCGTTCAGTTGTAGAGGATAACTTTGTATTGTGTCTTTCTGAAGAACGACTGTGTCTCTGTCCACAACTTTGACTGGAACTTCGTCTCTCTGGTGAATTTCTCCTCCAATCAAGAAGTCTCTCAAGGCTCGTGTGGCCGACTCTCAGTCTGCTGGAAGATCTCTGTCTGGACTTGGAAGGTGAGACGAGAACCTGTTGTTCCACAGCAGGACCGCACCAACGCTCGTCAGAAAACCTTAGCAATTTCTGTCCTTGTGCCTGGGACGATGAGGAAGACGACGACGACGACGATGATGATGATGAAGAAGTGGAAGAGTGAGTGCAGAGGAAGCGTCGAGCTCTGAAGCGGCCCTCGGCTGACACTTCCCTCCCGAGAGTCTTCTCGTCAATGTCCTCGATGCTGCAGTCGAAGCTGTTCATCCTCCTCAGTAATACCTTAGTTTTGTTATTGGTGTTTACACTGTTGGTGGGAGGATATGTGTTGCTCCTCACACCCAGTCTCTTCTTGACTGTCTGCATGATGACTGGGAAAAGATTTCACTCAGAAACTATTTCCACCTCACGCCTCACACTGAACAGGAAACGTGTCTGGTGAAGTGGCACTTGTCAGGGAGATGTGTCTTTGGACTCCAGTCAGGGGGACGAGCGGACAACAAGTGGTGTGGCCGAGAGTCCCGCTGGGATTTATATGCAATCGTGAGTGAAGATGGAGGGTGGCGGTGTGCGAGAGTGAGTGCGTGAGTGATAGTGACGCTTAGTGACTCTTTGTAACACTCACCCATGTTGCGAGGTGGTGGGGTGAGCAGGCAGGGAGAACGCGAGAGGCCAAGCAAGACCAATGATGTAGAAGACAAGTAAGCGAAAAGAGGAGGACCTCAGTAACAGGAAGGGAAAATGATTCGAGTGAATAGATTAGAACATGAAATGAGAAATAGAGAAGGATTAAGTGAGGGATGAGGTCAGCCAGGGGTGTGTACGAGGCAGAGATTCAGAAAAAGGAGAATTAAGAGGTGAGGTGGAAGGAGAAGGGAAATTAGCGAATTGGTAAGAGGCAGCTGAGGAAAAGAGTAAGGTATTATAAAGAAGAAAGGTACGTATGACAGAGAGGGAAAGTGAGGGATGAGTAATACAGCCGAAGGAGAAAGTAGGTAGACAGGGAATGAGAATATTGGAGTAAATAGAAAAAATGCAAATAGACAGAGAGATAGATAGTTATATAGATAGATATATGTATAGATAGAAAGAGAGAAAAATATAAAACTATGCATATACTGTACATACATACAAAAAGAGAGAGGTTAAGATACAACCAGTGCGCGTGAAACAATGAAGCCAACATTAGAGCAACATGGATGGTGATGAATAGAAATACTTGTCAAAAGAGGGAATGACGCGTGTGAAAGGGAATGACGTGGGTAATGTGGGTGAGAAGGAAAGAGTAAGAAAGTAAATGTGTGTGTGTGTGTGTGTGTGTGTGTGTGTGTGTGTGTGTGTGTGTGTGTGTGTGTGTGTGTGTGTGTGTGTGTGTGTGTGTGTGTGTGTGTGTGTGTGTGTGTGTGTGTGTGTGTGTGTGTGTGTGTGTGTGTGTGTGTGTGTGTGTGTGTGTGTGTGTGTGTGTGTGTGTGTGTGTGTGTGTGTGTGTGTGTGTGTGTGTGTGTGTGTGTGTGTGTGTGTGTGTGTGTGTGTGTGTGTGTGTGTGTGTGTGTGTGTGTGTGTGTGTGTGTGTGTGTGTGTGTGTGTGTGTGTGTGTGTGTGTGTGTGTGTGTGTGTGTGTGTGTGTGTGTGTGTGTGTGTGTGTGTGTGTGTGTGTGTGTGTGTGTGTGTGTGTGTGTGTGTGTGTGTGTGTGTGTGTGTGTGTGTGTGTGTGTGTGTGTGTGTGTGTGTGTGTGTGTGTGTGTGTGTGTGTGTGTGTGTGTGTGTGTGTGTGTGTGTGTGTGTGTGTGTGTGTGTGTGTGTGTGTGTGTGTGTGTGTGTGTGTGTGTGTGTGTGTGTGTGTGTGTGTGTGTGTGTGTGTGTGTGTGTGTGTGTGTGTGTGTGTGTGTGTGTGTGTGTGTGTGTGTGTGTGTGTGTGTGTGTGTGTGTGTGTGTGTGTGTGTGTGTGTGTGTGTGTGTGTGTGTGTGTGTGTGTGTGTGTGTGTGTGTGTGTGTGTGTGTGTGTGTGTGTGTGTGTGTGTGTGTGTGTGTGTGTGTGTGTGTGTGTGTGTGTGTGTGTGTGTGTGTGTGTGTGTGTGTGTGTGTGTGTGTGTGTGTGTGTGTGTGTGTGTGTGTGTGTGTGTGTGTGTGTGTGTGTGTGTGTGTGTGTGTGTGTGTGTGTGTGTGTGTGTGTGTGTGTGTGTGTGTGTGTGTGTGTGTGTGTGTGTGTGTGTGTGTGTGTGTGTGTGTGTGTGTGTGTGTGTGTGTGTGTGTGTGTGTGTGTGTGTGTGTGTGTGTGTGTGTGTGTGTGTGTGTGTGTGTGTGTGTGTGTGTGTGTGTGTGTGTGTGTGTGTGTGTGTGTGTGTGTGTGTGTGTGTGTGTGTGTGTGTGTGTGTGTGTGTGTGTGTGTGTGTGTGTGTGTGTGTGTGTGTGTGTGTGTGTGTGTGTGTGTGTGTGTGTGTGTGTGTGTGTGTGTGTGTGTGTGTGTGTGTGTGTGTGTGTGTGTGTGTGTGTGTGTGTGTGTGTGTGTGTGTGTGTGTGTGTGTGTGTGTGTGTGTGTGTGTGTGTGTGTGTGTGTGTGTGTGTGTGTGTGTGTGTGTGTGTGTGTGTGTGTGTGTGTGTGTGTGTGTGTGTGTGTGTGTGTGTGTGTGTGTGTGTGTGTGTGTGTGTGTGTGTGTGTGTGTGTGTGTGTGTGTGTGTGTGTGTGTGTGTGTGTGTGTGTGTGTGTGTGTGTGTGTGTGTGTGTGTGTGTGTGTGTGTGTGTGTGTGTGTGTGTGTGTGTGTGTGTGTGTGTGTGTGTGTGTGTGTGTGTGTGTGTGTGTGTGTGTGTGTGTGTGTGTGTGTGTGTGTGTGTGTGTGTGTGTGTGTGTGTGTGTGTGTGTGTGTGTGTGTGTGTGTGTGTGTGTGTGTGTGTGTGTGTGTGTGTGTGTGTGTGTGTGTGTGTGTGTGTGTGTGTGTGTGTGTGTGTGTGTGTGTGTGTGTGTGTGTGTGTGTGTGTGTGTGTGTGTGTGTGTGTGTGTGTGTGTGTGTGTGTGTGTGTGTGTGTGTGTGTGTGTGTGTGTGTGTGTGTGTGTGTGTGTGTGTGTGTGTGTGTGTGTGTGTGTGTGTGTGTGTGTGTGTGTGTGTGTGTGTGTGTGTGTGTGTGTGTGTGTGTGTGTGTGTGTGTGTGTGTGTGTGTGTGTGTGTGTGTGTGTGTGTGTGTGTGTGTGTGTGTGTGTGTGTGTGTGTGTGTGTGTGTGTGTGTGTGTGTGTGTGTGTGTGTGTGTGTGTGTGTGTGTGTGTGTGTGTGTGTGTGTGTGTGTGTGTGTGTGTGTGTGTGTGTGTGTGTGTGTGTGTGTGTGTGTGTGTGTGTGTGTGTGTGTGTGTGTGTGTGTGTGTGTGTGTGTGTGTGTGTGTGTGTGTGTGTGTGTGTGTGTGTGTGTGTGTGTGTGTGTGTGTGTGTGTGTGTGTGTGTGTGTGTGTGTGTGTGTGTGTGTGTGTGTGTGTGTGTGTGTGTGTTGTATAGTTGCAATAAAGAAAATGTAAGCAAAACAGTAGAGAATAGACGAATTCTCCCCATCATTGGACAGTTAATGTATTCCATATTCCCTTGGAGACTGATAGCATTAATATAATTACCCTCAGATATTCATGAACTTGGTATTACTTACTCGCATTCCCTTCAGAAACTCGCGAACCCGTTACCCTCAGATAATTCACAAACACAATACACTTTTGTTTATTTTTCCCTTAGATATGCACAACACGTTAAATTAATTATTTTCCCTCAGATAATTCACAAGCATCATATCTCTTTTGTTTGCGTTTTCCTCAGATGTGGACAACATGTTTTAATTAATTAATTTCAACTCAGATAGTTATAAACCTGACAGTGTCTACTCGTATTCTACCCACAAAACGGAGAGTATCATATTCCTTTCCCTGTAGGATAGGAGGAGGGGGCTTTTGCTCCCCTTCGAACCAGAGCCATTCCATTACAAATTTTCCACTGTCCCTGCTTTTCTTGTACGCCTAATTCTCTCGTTCTTGCTGTCCATCCTATCTATGTAGCACGGTTTCCCCTTACATCACACACACATATTCCACGACAACAACACGCACATATTTCGCAACAACAACAACACGCACATATTCGATTACAGCAACAACACGCACAAATTCCACTACATAAACAACACACACATAATATTATTTCACTACAACAACACGCACATATTCCACTACAACAACAATACGCACATATTTCACTACAACAACACGCACATATTCCACGACAACAACAATACGCACATATTCAACTACAACAACACGCACATATTTCAATACAGCAACGCACACATATTTCACTACACACATATTTCACTACAACGACACACACATATTTCACTACAACGACACACACATATTTCACTACAACAACACGCACATATTTCACTAAAAAAAAAAAAAACACGCACATATTTCACTACAATAACACATATCTCACTACAGCAACACAAACATATTCAACTACAACATATTCTCCCAAAAAAAACCACACATATCTCACTACAATAAAACATACATATTCAACAATAACAACAACACACACATACTCCCCTACAACAACACACACACACATATTATTTTCACTACAACAACACACACATATTTCCCTACAAAAAAAAACCCACACACATATACCCTAGTCCGTCAGAGTTATGTCCTCGATACTCCAAATGCAGAGATAGACACGGTTTTATGACACAAATTGCTGGACCGTTTGCGTCAACCGAAAAACAGACTGGCACACTGAAATGTATACAACTCGTCTCCCACTTTTCATTTTATTTTATTTTATTTATTTTTTATTATTTTGTGCAAGAAACATTTCATCAGAATTATATTTGACTGCAACTTTGGTGTAAAGAGATGGATAAACTTCACCTACACATAGATAGTTTGCTTTCATTCACGTGTCCATGCATGTAAAAAACAAAATTATGGTGTAGGTAGAAATATAAATTTTATATATAATAGCATTTTCTTTTAACGTACAGAAAGTGTGTCAGATTAAAGGGAATCGTTGCTTGAAAAGTGCATCACTACTGTTTACATGGAAACACTCAGTACGGAGTCTTCCTTGAAAAACCTTGGACATAATGGTGTAGAACCCAGGTGGTCTGGGGTTCGAATCTTTTCAGCGGCGGGGGATGCAAAAAATAATTGTTGCTGTAATGGATTTTGTGTCGTGTGCCAGCATGTGTTAATGTTAATTTTCTGATACCATGTGTGTGTATGTGTGTGTATGTGTATGTGTATGTGTATGTGCATATGTGTGTGTGTGTGTGTGTGTGTGTGTGTGTGTGTGTGTGTGTGTGTGTGTGTGTGTGTGTGTGTGTGTGTGTGTGTGTGTGTGTGTGTGTGTGTGTGTGTGTGTGTGTGTGTGTGTGTGTGTGTGTGTGTGTGTGTGTGTGTGTGTGTGTGTGTGTGTGTGTGTGTGTGTGTGTGTGTGTGTGTGTGTGTGTGTGTGTGTGTGTGTGTGTGTGTGTGTGTGTGTGTGTATGTGAGCATAAAATAGCGATATCTGTGTACATGAATTTCCCTAAGGGTATATCTGAACAGTATATTATTTAATGCATACATCAGACAAAAGTGTACAGAACGCAATATACAATACATGAGCCGAGGGACGTGTGAGGATTTATTGCCGTCCACTCACTCGCGTCTCACAGAACGACATTGCGTCCCTCAGTTTTTATAAATGATTAAGCTGTAATCACCGAGGCTTATGGTGTGTTGAGCCGCGTGCTGACGTCACCAACAGCACCAGCACCAGCAGCAGCAGCTCCAGTGGGGAAGAAGACAGGAGGAGGTTGTCATGGTAACGCTCCTGCTTTCCGCCGTTTAATATCGATGTGTTTGAGGTGGTGTGAAATGCTGTTGGTAGGAAAGGGAGTCTTCTGATTCTTCCTAGCTACAACACGAAATTGATCACTGAAGGGACGCAACCTCTTGTGGGCAAATTGGAGGGCTAAGGATATCAGGATTTCTCCAAACTCAACTATAAAACGAATCACCCACTCCTACGCTGAGGTACCCTGTTTCCTGGCATAGTTTGGCAGTTGTCTTCCATTGTCCTTCTCACAACATTCGGCACAAGGAGACTGAATCATTGAAATTAAGGACAAGCTTCTGCACTGTGTAATAGACGCCACATGTGAGTTTCCCAGTCCTTAATGGTGTTGTTAGCAGCGATCGGTGTCAATTAATGAGGTGAGAGGTCAAGAAATAAAATGTATATACGTAAGCTTCTTAGCAACACAGACAGCAGCACACCACGTCCTGACAGTATAAAAGAACTTAATATCATACGCGCCTCCTCTCAACAGTACACACACACACACACACACACACACACACACACACACACACACACAAACACACACACACACACACACACACACACACACACACCCACAGACAGACAGACAGACAGACAGACAGACAGACAGACACACACACACACACATGTCCCGTCAGAGGCCTCACAAAACACAGACACTCTTATTACGGCACACACATCCCTTACCAACATAACGAAGGCTATCACTTTTTCTCGTATAACCTCGTCAAAGTTCATTCTGTCGGTCGGGCGTCATCTGAATAATTCCCGTGATCTCGCTAGTAATTAGGGAGATAGGGAGGGAGGTGAGAGGGGAGGGGAGAGGGAGAGGAGGGGAGGGAGGGAGGGGAGAGGGTCGGGGGGAGGATAGAGGAAGGGAGAGGAAGGGAGGGAGGGAGTTAGGGGTCGTGGGAAGGAGAGAGGGAGAGAGGTAGAGATGGTTTTGTGTTGGGGGAAAAAGGTAGGAAATGGTTTTGTGTGAGAGGAAGGGAGGGAGAGAGAGAGAGGGAATGGTTTTGGGAGGCGGGGAGAGAGGAAATGGTTCAGGAAGAGATGGAGGAAGGAAGTAGTTGATGGAAAGAGTGAGTGAGTGAGTGAGTGAGTGAGTGAGCGACGTAGCGAGTGAGTGAGTGAGTGAGTAGGTGAGAAAGGAAACAATACACAAAAAAAGAAAATAGAAAATGAAACAGAAAGGAGAGATAAACTGCAGAGAAAGAGGAGCTGAAGAGAGAAGACTGGGAGAGACGGAGGAAAGTGGTATGAGCGACAGTGACAGATTATACCAGGTAATTTAGTGAAGAATACATTACACTGGAGAACATTTAAATAGAGGTAAAGTTTATTTTTAATCACACTGGCTCCAGGGTAAAATGTCATGAGTTGTATAATGTCCATGTTGAAAATTATGTAGTTTTGAATAATCCAAGAGCTTCATAATTCAAGATACTGTATAGCCCTTTGCTGCATCACCTTTTAATGCAATATAAGCATAGGGAGTGCATGAGAGGGGGGTGGGGGGTGGTGACGTTGGGTGATAGAGAGGAGGGTGTAGGCACTGGAGGAGAAAAGTTTGGAAGGGCGAGGAAGGGTGGAGAATGGGAAAGATTGAGGGTAGGAAAGGAGAGAAAGAGAGAGAGAGAGAGAGAGAGAGAGAGAGAGGTGAAAGACTGAACATATAATTAATAAAGGAAGAAGGGAAATTAAGAGGAGAAGGAAGGAGGACGTGCTTAACTAATCTGCTGACTGGATGAGTTCTTCCTTAGTTCAAAAATATCCCCAGAAGTTGTCCACGATACAAGATTAAAGACGACATAGCTGACATAAAAGTGAATCGATATATTGTACATTTTCACCCTCAGTGTCAGTAGATGGTGTTCTCTGGTAATAAAACACAATCTGTAGTTAGCTAGAATACAATCACCGCAAACGTGACTGTCAGAAAAAAACGTTGTATAAATTCACCTCAAACAACTATGAATTCAGGATTAAATTTCAGGCTTCCTATTAATAGTTTAGCTAAAAACTTCCGCGATTACTGTGCTATTTGTGGCGTGGAGGCAGGTAGGAAAGAGATGGGTACGCATCAGAAAGGTAGGAAAAATGGCTATGAAGGTAGGAAGCGATGGAAGAGGAAGGTGGAAGAGGGAAAGAAAGGAAGAGAGTGAAGGGATAAAGGAAATAGAGGAAGAGAATGAAGGGATACAGGAAAGATCGCAAGAGGAAGGTGGGAGATAGGGTAAGAAGGATAAAGTTATAAACAGAAAATGGAGAGACGGAAAAGAGTGAAGGGAGTAAAGAGAAGGAGGGAAACGGGAAAGAGGGAAGAGTAAAGGAGGAAATATTGGATTATGGAGGTGGAAGAAGATTGGTAATGAATAGATGGAAAGGAATGAAAAGAGTCGATAAATGAGAGAAAGAGAGGTATAGGATAAAAATAATAGATGTTGGGAAAGGTGGAAAGAAAAATGGAGAAGGAAGGTGAGGAAGAAAAGAATGAAGGAAGGGAGAATAATGACTACTGAATGAGAGGTGGGAATAAAAGAAGGGAGCAAGAAAAGGAAAGGGATGAAGAGATGTAAAGTTCGGTTGTGACTGAAAGAGAGGAATTAAGAAACAAAAGGCAGAAAGAAGGGATCAAGGACGAAAGAAAATACAACAGGAGAGAAGGAGGGAGGGAGGAAGGAGAGAAGGAAAGGAGGAGGGAGGGAAGAAGGAGAGAAGGAAAGGAGGAGGAGGAAGGGAGGAGAGAGGGAAGGAAAAGAGGAAGGGAAGGATAGAAGGAGGGAGGAAAGGATAGAAGGAGGGGGGAAGGAGGGAAGGATAGAAGAAGTGAGTGAAGGAAGGATGGAATGTTTACAAGTGTGACAGGAAGAATTCACGTGACTAGAAACTTGAGAGAGAGAAAGAGGGAGAGGGAGAGAGAGAGAGGAGACGGAATGTCGAGAGGCAAGAAGAGAGAGAAGATTAAATGTAAGTTCAGAAGGGAGGGTGGGGGAGAGGGAACGGGCCGGGAGAGCGAGAGCGAGTGTTAGAGGAGGAAGGAAGAGGAGGGAAGCTGGTAAGAAGAGGTGGTAAGAATCCTGAGAAACGGACGCTGGGAAAGGTGAAGGAGAGTGTCTGAGTGAGTAAGGAGAGGTTAAGGGTGGGGAGTGTTGGTAAAAGGAGAGGGGAGTGGGTAAGAGAGGAGGGGAGGGGAGGAAAGAGGGGAGAAGGGGGAGATGGGAGAAAATGATGGGAGTGGATTGGAGGGGGGAGTAGATTGGAGAGATAGAGTGGAATGTGATCTCTCTCTCTCTCTCTCTCTCTCTCTCTCTCTCTCTCTCTCTCTCTCTCTCTCTCTCTCTCTCTATTCCTAGTTTACATAAACGACATTGACGAAGGCCTCTCATGCATAATATCGAAGTTTGCCGATGACACCAAAATTGCAAATACAGTACTCACTAACACACAGACTAAAGAAATGCAAGATAACCTCGATAATTGTCAAATTGGGCGAAAACTTGGCAAATGTCCTTTAATGCAGATAAATGTACAGTGCTCCACATCGGTTATCGTACCGTATCAGCAAACTACTCGTTAAATGGTAATCAACTCAAAAGCGTGGATCGAGAGACAGACTTAGGGGTAACAGTATCAAGTAACCTAAAACCCAGTCAGCAGTGTACGGAAGTAATTAAGAAAGCAAATAAAACTATCGGCTTTATTGGCAGAGCATTCGAGTATAAGTCTAAAGACACAATCCTCACGTTGTATAATTCCTTGGTCCGCCCCCTTATGGAGTATTGTGTTCAAGCCTGGTGCCCGTACTACCAGAAAGATATAGCAAAATTGGAACGAGTCCAACGTAGGGTTACTAAAATGATACCAAGTCTTAGAAACAAAACATACGAGGAGCGACTAAGTGAACTAAATCTATTTCCATTAACACAACGTAGATTAAGAGGTGACTTAATCCAGGTATTTAAAGTTATCAAAGGCATAGATAATATGAACTGCAGTAAATATTTCACTATCGACCAATCCAACTGCACGAGAGGAAACGGTTGCAAAATCATAGGTAAATCTTTTAATTCGCACGAATCCAAGAATTTCTTTTTTAACAGAAACGTCAACTTATGGAACAGGCTTCCCCCTAACGTAATAGACTGTAACACCGTAGACAGCTTCAAACGTCGCTTAGATAAACACCTTGCGTCTAATCCCCGACTTACAATGTTTACTAATGAATAATTTTGCCCATTACAGGTGGCGAGTTAGCCAAATTTCGCCTACTTTCTACCTTTCCTATAAAATTTCCTTGTGGAGTATTTCTGCCATCCCCACAAGGTTCTGACTTCTGACATTATTTCCTGTACGGCTCAGGCCGGAGGGAGTGGAGGGTGGGGAGAGAGCCTTCTACTTTGCTCTCCTTATCTACGACTATCACTGGGGAGTAACTCATTCTCTACCAGTAGCCCTCAAATCAGGTCACCTCGTGTGGACCGTAAGGTCTGTTGTGGTCTGTGTTTCTATGTAACTATGTAACTCTCTCTCTCTCTCTCTCTCTCTCTCTCTCTCTCTCTCTCTCTCTCTCTCTCTCTCATGGATCCTGTCACCCTTCCCAGCAAAGGTAAACAAACACACTCAGAACTCGTAAGATAGGTACGGACTACTGAATAAGTTCCCAGACGGGTGTTAATGTACAGTGGAAGAGATTGGTAACACTGCAATGTATGAGATCAATATGCTTACGGTCATGATAAGAGTCTTTTGTCTTTCATAATTACAGGAGTTGTTGTTGCTGAAGTTCTTCAAGCTGTCTGACCAAGCAGCCCCGGTTACAGGAGTAATATTGTACTTTCTTCATTGGATATGGTACAATTTTTAATGGGCGTGTAGAAACATAGTATAGTGTATAGTCTACCCTTGCCTCTATTATGACCGCAAGTTTGGTTCAAGGTCTGGGGGGATCATATGATAAATGTGGGTGTGAAAAATCCACGTCCTTCCCCCACCTTCCCTTCTCAACCCTCCATTCCCCAGACAGACGCTGAGATAATGCAAGCAGGCGGTGGTCACGTTCTGGATCAGGGCAGCTCTTAGTGGGCCGGCCAGGGTGAGTGACCCTTCAGACACTAGAGGATCGCCTGGCCACCAAGGTTTTCACCCTCTGACCTGCCACGAAGAAAACGAGTAAGGAAAAATGTGATGCGAATTATATCTTTAAATTATACGAGTAATCTGGTGGATGATGATGATGATGATGATGATGATGATGATGATAATGATGATGATGATGATGATAAAATAAAACAAAAAGCAAGAAGGAGACAGAGAGTAGGGACAGGAGGAGCGAGTGAAAAATAAATAAAGGAAAGAATGGATAGTTGAATAAAGGAAAGAAGGGATAGTTGAAGAGAGGAGAGGGATAGGCTCGGGTCCAAAGGGGTACCTAAGCCCGTAACGTATTGCCCATAACCAAGCAATCAATACCCCCCTACGAGGAATCTGGTCGATGAAACAAGCTGCATTTTGTTTCCTTTGTACTATGTGCGTAGATGGGGCGCCGTTCGACTCAATGACCTACCAACAACAAGGGATAGAGTGAGCCAAGCACCTTCCACTGCCGATGTCTCTATAAAATTTAAAGGAAGCATAAATCTGACTAGGGGATAGAAAAATGTAAAAGGGGATATATTTGCAACCATCACTACTACCAGGAGAACGACAACTACCACCCCTACCATTATTATCACAACGCGACCAGAACCACTACTACTACTACTACTACTACTACTACTACTACTACTACTACTAATACTAATACTACTGCTACAGCCATTCCACGCAGCTAAGGTTACCACAGCTGGCCATCAACACGACCACTGTTACATCGACCACTATACCACACTCACACTGCTTACCATAACGTGATAACCCCCAATGTCAGCGCCAACACAATTGTACACTATTACCACCATCACCACCACCCCAACCATCATCACTACCACCATCACCACCACTACAACCATCATCACTACCATCACCACCACCACTACAACCATCATCACCACCACCACCACCACCACCACAAGCATCAAGACTACCAAAACACCTCATCACCACCAACACCACCACCACCATCACCACCACCACCACTACAAACATCAAGGCTACCAAAACACCTCATCACCACCAACACCACCACCATCACCACCACCACTACAAACATCAAGGCTACCAAAACACCTCATCACCACCACCTCCACCACCATCACCACCACTACAAACATCAAGGCTACCAAAACACCTCATCACCACCTCCACCAACACCCATCACCACCATACCATCATCACCACAACTACAACAACATCACCAAAACCTCAATACCACTACCTTTTACACGCAGTACAGTACACCATCTCCTTTAACTCATATGGATCACACAGAACGTATATATTTTTTTCCGCCCAGTTAGAGAGAGTATTGACAAGTGTCCAACGTGGTCGGTCGGTCGGTCGGTCTCTCTCTCTCTCTCTCTCTCTCTCTCTCTCTCTCTCTCTCTCTCTCTCTCTCTCTCTCTCTCTCATACCCTCCAAAAACTATATCACATAGGAATAAGAGGCTGTAGTTAATTAAGTGGAGAATACCCAATTGACTTATTCTAATTATTATGGAGATTAACAAGTTTTTTTTAAATCATATGGTCAAATTTAAGGGCCAATGATTCCTTCAAACAATGCAAAAAAACATCTAGACCACTCCAATATGCGATATGGGGATTGTTCTTGTGGCAAAGTTTGGAGGAATCAGTCGTCCTCCACCACTTTGACCACAAGAGAACATCCCCTTTAAAAATATCACAGACAGAGCTGGGACTCGAACCCATACTGTGTACAACAAAAATCCTTTTTTCAGGGCCATGAGACTGAATCATATGAATTGATCTTACGAACAAAGATTATTTTTCATCATATTTTGAGACCATTTCATAGTCCTCTACACTCGAAGTCGAGATCTGAAGCAGGTGATTTCTGGACGACAGCCCACCCAAACCATCATGAGGCCACACAAATTTCGAACCAATGGAGGCTTTGGGTGGGCTGTCGTCTAGAAACCTCTGGCTTCGACTAAGGTGGGCTAGGGATTATGGATTGCGAGTGAACATCAAAATTAATATATACATTCTTTCACATCTTTCTACCTGCTTTCCTACCTACATACATACACGTTTGTCTATCCATCTGCCTACATGAATACATTACCTACTCACCTACCTTTTTTTTTTTTTTTTTTATATATATATATCTTTCGACATTGGACATAGGCTTCATCAAGCCCGTTACCGTGGCCCAGGTCAACTGCTACCCACACACACACCTATGCACAGTACATATATACAGTACCTATATACAGTACATACATACAAACCAACCTACCTACCTACCTACATACAGTACATACATACAAACTAACCTGCTTACCTACCTACATACAGTACATACATACAAACCAACCTACCTACCTACATACATACAGTACATACTTACAAACCAACCTACCTACCTACCTACCTACATACTTATAATGACTCATGACTGTATCTTCCTACCTTACCTACCTACCTACCTACCTACCTACCTACCGACATTACGTACATGCATACATTGCCAACTCTTGACTTACAGATGACCCAGGGATGGAAGTTGTGATGCAGATTGGGAAAATGGTGTTCATTTGAGGCCTCACGTGACGTCTTTCTCAAGGTCGTCCTCCTAACACCATCACCACACGTTAGGGCATCACGGCCAACTTTCATTGCACCTTACAAGGTACAATTCTTATCAAGGGTAGTGTGGGGGTCTGTGTGTGTTTTGACCCTGAAAGAGTGTGTGTCTGGCTGTGTGTGTGTGTGTGTGTGTGTGTGTGTGTGTGTGTGTGTGTGTGTGTGTGTGTGTGTGTGTGTGTGTGTGTGTGTGTGTGTGTGTATTTTGACCCTGAAAGAGAGAGAGAAAGAGTGTGTGTGTGTATGTGTTTTGACCCTGAAAGAGAGAGAGAGAGAGAGAGAGAGAGAGAGAGAGAGAGAGAGAGAGAGAGAGTGAGAGTGTGTGTATGTGTGTGTGTGTTTTGACCCTGAAAGTGCGTCAATGTATATTTTGTTGACTCTTCTTCAGTATCATGGAACATTTTGTTGTTAAAAATTTACAGATATTGATAAGAAATATATAAGCGTATTATTTTCTTCTAACGAAATAACCAGATATATGAGCGAACACCATTAATATACATCCACTAAAATATTACTAATCAAAACAAAAACTCTTGTATGTACAGCCATGGTTGAAAGTCCATGACTGAGGGTGGTGCAAAGCCACAACCGAACATGGGCAGAGAGTTGGAACAAGTTAAGTTTCCTCACCACTCTGACCTTGGAAACTCGCAGCTGAACGAATTGTTAGTAATGTTGT
Organism: Petrolisthes cinctipes; assembly: GCA_033782935.1. Taxonomy (NCBI): domain Eukaryota; kingdom Metazoa; phylum Arthropoda; class Malacostraca; order Decapoda; family Porcellanidae; genus Petrolisthes; species Petrolisthes cinctipes. Next base: position 69,268 of record JAWQEG010002089.1, on the reverse strand, counting down.
TTTGTCATTAATTTTGTTCTTATAATTACAAAAGATAGCTGTTCCCGTTGCTCATGGACTTTCAGCCATGGTTGTACATGCACGCGTGAGTAAAAAGAGCACTTATATGAGTTCTAATCCACCCTGTAAATGTTATTCCTTAGTCGAGAATGTAATATTCATATATAATAACCTATATACTATTATGATCTACTTATGAATGACTTAGTTAATTTATCACATTTACTCAGAGTATTCTTGTTGAAGGAGAAAAGGAGATATTACTTTATTCCTCCTTGTCCCCCATACTGAGGTACTGAGAAAACTTGTATGATTGATATTATTGAGACAGGTGAGGATTAAAGGCAAGAACCCCGCTTAATAATATTTACCTAACGTTGCATCTGTATCTTTAATTTATCTATTTATACATTTATTTATATTTATATTTATCTATCAATTTATCTATCAATTTATTTGTCTATATATTTATCTATCTATTTATTTTTTTTATCTATTTATTTGTCTATTAATTCATTTATTTATTTATCTACTTATCTATTTATTTATCTATTTATTCATTCATCTATTTAATCATGTATTTATTTATCCATTACATTTTGGCTTTATGGTCAGAGAAGCATGCAATATTAGAGGCAAGAGAGGAGAGAGGTGAGGTGTATAGAATGAGAATGATATTATCTGTATAAATTCTATTTTTATTTTAGAATATCCCAACTCATTTATCATTTACTTGTATTACGTGAGTGTACTGTTGACTAGACGAGGTGTAGGCAAAGAGGTGAGAGGGAAGAAGTGAGAGAGGAAGAGGTGAGAGAGGAAGAGGTGAGAGATGAGTGGTGAGAGGGAAAGAGGTGAGAGGGAAGAGGTGAGAGAGAAGAGGTGCGAGGGAGTAGTGAGAGGAAAAGGGCCGAGAGAGAGAGAGAGAGAGAGAGAGAGAGAGAGAGAGAGAGAGAGAGACGAGAGAGAGAGAGAGGAGAGAGAGAGAGAGAGAGAGGAGGAGAGAGAGAGAGAGAGAGAGTGTAAAGTAATAAAGTAATAATGTAGTGAACAATACGGGACTCCTCCTCTCACACTCCACTCATCAACTACAGTACATAAAAAAAACAATAATAATACATTCGTCACTCATACATTTATGTCGGGAAATCTTATGAATATGTAAAGTAATTACAGTAATGGTTTCCAGCCTCTACACTTTTTCACTGAGTGTTAATTAATGACATTCACACCTGGGAATTACTTGGTATTATTTAAAAATATTACACTGGAGAAACAGTATAAAGATTACCGATTATAAATCATTTTTATGATGTAGTTATTTAAACTTTACACAATAGCGACCCTTGGGCACTTTCTACAAACTGTGCTGTAGTAGTGTACATACAATTATCTATAGTATACACATACATACATACTGTACATACATACATATAGTACATACATACATGTCGTTGGATTTGTCGGTGTCCTGGATCAAAAATAAAGTCCTGAATTTTGAGAACGAGTTTATTAATGATGTACAGTTTGTTGAAACTTGTGGTGAGAACAAGGATAACTTTATTTACTTCAGCAGAGCAGTGGTGGCTCTGAAGGAAAAGTCGCTGGCATATATTGTTATATATTCACTCAACAGGAGCACATGGCCTTGTCAGTATCTGTTTAGGAGGACGATTATTAGAATCTAAAGGGCGTTAGTGCTCCCAATTCTTGTTGTCTGCTGTGAAACCTGGACGCTTATTGGTGCAATGAGGGACCGTCTGGACTCCTTCGGTTGTAAGTTTGTGTGTGCAGAACCAAGGGATAAACCTGAAGAGATCGAGTTTCTAACCAGACATTACTACGTGAGGTTAATTCGAGACTAATTACCAGTATGATCCCAAAACGCCAACTTCATCTAGATGGGCGCAAGTCCTCATGACAAGCCACGGCGTTCATGACTTAATGTGAAAAGCCACGGCGTTCATGAGTTAATGTGAAAAGCCACGGCGTTCATGAGTTAATGTGCCACAAACACCACTTACTGTATATTGAGGTTTTTCTTCTGGTCATAATTCAGTGTTCTTTACATCGCTGACATCATGTTAACTCATTAATAAGCCCGTCATCGAGAAAGTACCAGTTACTGAGGTCTTTGTCTATTGTCAGTTTGGTTCTCGCTCCACACAATCTAATTAAATGTAATGTTGTCTGTTCAGGTTTGATATTAGCAACAGACAAGTGCAAATCTTATAATAGAAGAGCCAAAATATGCTTAGTAATCTTTACAAGTATATAACCACCTTCCGTTAAAATTGCCTCTCACTTTCCTTTATGGCTCTGTCTGTTTATGGGATAGATCTTTGTGGTTGAGCTGAAAGGTTACTGATTTCTTCAGCCTTTGCCAATAAACAAGACTAGCCACTCAGTACATGGGAGTGGAATCTGTTCTGCAGCATAGTTTGGAGGCTAAATAAAGATGACTATAGAATCATGTCTATCATGAATGTTCAGCTAATAATGTAAAGTTAATATAATCCAGGATGCGTCGACTTTCTGAATCGACTGACGCACCTCTTGGTTTTTCTATCAATTGTTCCAGCCATTTTGGAAATATATATAGTTTTTACCACATTAATTCTTTAAATGGTAATCCTTTTTTTGCCTATTTTGAGGGCTACTGATTCCTTTATCTGTGCTGCCAAAATAGACCCTCTGTTTTCATACTGACGAAAGCTGAATCCTGGCATAATTTGGAGGAATACATAGCCGTCCAATTCAACTACAGTAAATATCTTCCTAACATCTATTTGCTCACATTATTGATCTAACAAATCCAATAACCTTGTCTGCTACAGTAGGATTGTGTAGAAAAAATGAGTTTAAAATTGTCCCAACTAAAAAATATGCAGAACACATACACGTTTTGACTTCTATTATGTGAGTCTGTTTATTCGTATGTCAGAAGAATAAAAATTTAAGTCAGATTTGCATATAACGGAGAGATCCCGCTCGTACATATAGGTCGAGTTTTTTTTTTTTTTTTTCCCTAACGTAGAGCACAACCTAAACAGTATTTATTATCTTTGAGGAATGATATAGGTAAGTAATTCTAAAGATAAACTATTTGGAGAAAGTGTGTTAAGTATGCAATGGTTGATTAATTGTGGGTTCATCAGGTGCAGAGAAAATGAAAGGCAACTTACTCCTCCCTTGTAATAATTTCTTTTGGGTGAATATTATCGGATGGCTTCTGATTCCCCCAATAATATAAAGTAAATAATAAGTAAAGGGTCTGTTTCGTAGTAGCATTGTTTGGAGGGCTAAGTAGACTCTAATTCAACTCAACTGATTCCTCCAAACTATGCCAAGCAACAGGCCACCATCATTTTTGTAAGTATGGTCCTGTTTCTTGGCGCAGTTTGAAAGGCATCAGGTGTAACTAGAATATACTATAACCTAAAACCTTCCATCGTTCCATACATTCTCCACAGTAGAATCCTCTATAATCATATATAAGAATTTTAGGGTTTAGTTATTCGTTAGTGTCTTATAGGTGTCGAATTGTCGTTCTCCCTAAAAATCCCTTATTCAACAACATTATTTTCACCTGTAACTAAAATAATCAGGAAAGAAATATACAACGCAGTAGTCTTTGTATGTTATAAGTGGGATACATAACATTTGAAAATACATACAAAATATTTCATAATAACAATAATGAGTTTTAAAATCTATAATGAAGTTACACCAGTGCATTCAGTATTACCAATATTATCTTTGGCAAAATCTATATCAAATGTGCATCACGGATGTGTTAGTCATATTGAAAAACATAGCGATATGAAGAGCAATGTCATTAGTGTATATATGGGTCAATGGAAACCATAGCTCATATTCTGCTCATATAGCCAACCTCAGAGTGACACTACTCTCGGCACATGTCTGTTTAACATACAGTTGCCTAAAATAGAGTCACTATATACTTTTAGATTTCACTCGGCAATAAATGTCACAGCCAAGCCAAGTTCTGTCTTCAGCATTCAAGAAGGAAGTCAGAGGAGCAGACCAGCTATTGTTCTGGGCAGTTCTGTAGTGTATCACTGTTACACCACTGTACAGTAATGTCACTATTAGTCAGACAAAGTCACTTGGTTATGAGTGTGAGTCAGTAGGCAAGACCCAGGGTGGTGGAGGTACTCACTAGAATCACTGTTAGTCAGACAAAGTCACTTGGTTATGAGTGTGACTCAGTAAGCAAGACCCAGGGTGGTAGAGGTACTCACTAGAGTCACTGTTAGTCAGACAAAGTCACTTGGTTATGAATGAATCAGTAGGCAAGACCCAGGGTGGTAGAAGTACACTCGATGGGTAGTCCTGAAAGTCCTCTTCGGTAGGAGTAGCGGGTGGGTGGCCTCAGGATCCTTTGTTGTGGTGACTTGGCCCTTCCATCTCGGTCCACATCTTTGTCGCCGGCCAGAGAGAAGAGTGACCACGCTCTTCGGAACTGTGACCTCCGTCTGTTTCCCTCTGAGGACACTTGGGTAGTTGTGGAGGTGGAGCTGATAGTGGAGTCAGTGTCAGAGGGCACCTGTGCTGACTGTGGTAGGCTGACGGAGGAACAGAAGAGGCTGCGTCGTTCAGTTGTAGAGGATAACTTTGTATTGTGTCTTTCTGAAGAGCGACTGTGTCTTTGTCCACAACTTTGACTGGAACTTCGTCTCTCTGGTGAGTTTCTCCTCCAATCAAGAAGTCTCTCAAGGCTCGCGTGGCCGACTCTCAGTCTGCTGGAAGATCTCTGTCTGGACTTGGAAGGTGAGACGAGAACCTGTTGTTCCACAGCAGGACCGCACCAACGCTCGTCAGAAAACCTTAGCAATTTCTGTCCTTGTGCCTGGGATGATGAGGAAGACGACGACGACGACGACGATGATGATGACGAAGTGGAAGAGTGAGTGCAGAGGAAGCGTCGAGCTCTGAAGCGGCCCTCGGCTGACACTTCCCTCCCGAGAGTCTTCTCGTCAATGTCCTCGATGCTGCAGTCGAAGCTGTTCATCCTCCTCAGTAATACCTTAGTTTTGTTATTGGTGTTTACACTGTTGGTGGGAGGATATGTGTTGCTCCTCACACCCAGTCCCTTCTTGACTGTCTGCATGATGACTGGGAAAAGATTTCACTCAGAAACTATTTCCACCTCACGCCTCACACTGAACAGGAAACGTGTCTGGTGAAGTGGCACTTGTCAGGGAGATGTGTCTTTGGACTCCAGTCAGGGGGACGAGCGGACAACAAGTGGTGTGGCCGAGAGTCCCGCTGGGATTTATATGCAATCGTGAGTGAAGATGGAGGGTGGCGGTGTGCGAGAGTGAGTGCGTGAGTGATAGTGACGCTTACTCAAGCTCACCTCTGCCGCTAGGTGGTGAGGTGGTAAGCTCTTCCTAGGAACATTTAGCAAGCATTTTCTAGAATAATTGTTAAAAGTTTATAGAAAATTTACCAAGAAAACACTTAAAAGACTTGTATAATTAAACTTGTAGTATCTAAAATAATAATAATAATAATAATAATAATAATAATAATAATAATAATAATAATAATAATAATAATAATAATAATACAGCTTCATTTAATTTCACAAAGTACTGTACCACGGAAAAAATAAGAGAGAATAATAAACCAAATATAAAAATTCTTTTACTTGCTACAGAATGGCTTTGTACGAAGTGTTCCTCTTAATGAATGTGCTAACAAAAATTATGTAAAATGTTATGTTAAATATGATTAAACTGTACTTATTTATGAGGCATTAAGACTGTAAGGTACGTAAATATTTTCTGTATATGCCTCATTTTGGTAGACGTATGCTGAAAATGATGGGATTATTTCCAGGGATTTTAAACACATTTTTGTACTTCCGGATTATAATCTCCGGAACCCTGGGTACGCACACATGTCTGAAACCAACTCACACACACACACACACACACAACACACACACACACATACATATATAAACACGTATTCATATACACATATCCACACTTCGACGTAATTGTACACACACACACACACACACACACACACACACACACACATATATATATTGTACATACATAACCACGTATTCATATACACACACATTCACACTTCGACGTAATTGCACACACACACACAGATATACATACATAAACACGTATTCATGTACACACATATTCACACTTCGACGTAATTGTACACACACACACACACACACACACACACACACACACACACACACACAAACACACACACCAGGCTCATCCACTTTGGGAACGTAAAAGGACTCCTGCTGGTTCCACCTCAACTCTGGTAATTTGCTATGTGGTCCCTGGAGGGCTTATGATTCCTTCAAACTAAACCAGGAAACATTCTTCTTTATTTTGCCAGAGGATATGTTTTGGAGTAGATGTTGGGGGAGCTAAGTTGCTTCACGTTAACCAAAACATTGTATATATATATATATATATATATATATATATATATATATATATATATATATATATATATATATATATATATATATATATATATATATATATATATTCCTTCCATTAAGTCTGGTAATTTGTCTCCTAGTCCAGGTCTCCCTCTCATGGCCGCTGGCTGATGAAAAGATGTATTAAAAACTCCCATCAAAAGAAAATTAAGGAAGTAATAGTGGCTTGTAATCAAGCTCGCTTTTGTTGGCAAGTGGTGCTGACGTCATGACCACCACCAAGAGGCAGGTAGCACTCCCAAGTATCCAATGACTCGGGGATTATATTATTGTAAAGGAGGTTGGTTGTTGATGCATGTAAACCCTGATTAACATGGATTTGGAAATCTATGTTTATGTGGTATCCCGTATGATGCTATGTATGTGATTGTCCCCTGAGTTATACAGTGTTATTATTATTATTATTACTATTATTATATGTTTATGAGTTAATGAATAGCGGGAAGTGTGTCTATGTAATTATTATCTTTCAATGTGTTAACGAATAGTGTGAAGTGTGACTTATTTGATGTCCACTACTATAGGTCTTGTTTTCTGGTTACCTTCCCATACGTCAGCTCAGGAGAGGTAATATTATGCTCGACTAAAGAAAGTAATGTATTTTTTGACGAACTGGAGCCGATTGACTTCTTTACACGACACCATAACACAGCCTGTACACTAAGGGAGTAGGTGTCTAGACATAATGTTGAGGAATCAGTATCCAATGAGAGTTAAAATATGGATTAGCCTAAGAGAATGGATAGGGAAAAACACCGCTTGAGGATGAGAAGAGGGATGAAGGTTTGGTGATGGTTTGAGCACCACGATAAATCTTCCCTCCTTCCTTCCCTCGCCACCACCACCACCACCAACAACATCCTCTTTTATACTCACAACTTGTCAGACACGTGACCGCTGGCTGGAGTTTTACATTCAGTCCTTTTACAGATAGCACTGAGACCTGGGTAATATAAAACATCCCGCCATTGTACACTCTCACCTAAAAGTTCGTTATCTCCTCCAAACTGATAATGTCTGCTTCGGATGTTTGAACTTATTTTAGTACTGACTAGAGAATGAAGGTTCGAAGAAGGATGACCGTGTTAGCGAGCCTCTGGGTGAGAGTCACGAGCCATAATACGTATTCAGGTCTGCTTCTAATAGCCTGTTGGAGTATTAAACGAGCACCAACAAGCAAGAAAATAAGCGTTGTAATTGGTTCACTACTGTGTCACATGATCCCATACCTTACCAACACCACCTAGTTATTTATTATGGATCGTGTGTGTACCAACGAAGTAAACTGAACACACGTTTTCATATACTATACAAGACTTGGGAACCTGGCAGAAGAGACTGAGTGGCTGTGAGTGAGTGAGTGAGTGAGTTGTCATGGCAACACGGCACCAGCTCATCTCATCAGCGTATTGAAAGCAACCACAGCCAAGGAGGTATTCCTTATTCCCTTGGTGGAGATTTTTGTGACTGTATTCCGACTAACTGCAGAGGACTGATTAATGTCAGAGAAAAATCTAAACTACCTGTACAAAGGCGAGTGAGTGAATGATCTTGTAGGCCCTATGTATCCTTTTTCCAAGTGGTATACGTAATAACTTTTGTCATGATCTTGATTGACTATGGAGAAGCATGCAAATGACAGACAGAGGGTTAAGAAGCATGGGCTACCAAGAAGTAATGACCACAATTATTAAAGAAATGTAAACAGAATCCCGATGGCTGTGGCAATGAATAATGGATGTCCTGATAATCTTCGTATAAAATTATGCTATTACAATATCTAGTCGAATTAAAAAAAAAATATTATGAATACACTCCAATCCTCCTTTTGTGTGCAATGGAAGCTTATCAAATACAAACTTAAATGTCTGTGTCACGTTGAAGGGAACACTATAGGTGGCAAAGGAGGAGGAGGAATGTAGACCCAGGAGGCTGAACGGCATAAGATTAGTTAAGGGGGTGCGGGACTAGGGGACAGGCTTGGGGGGGGGGGTTTGGGGGGTGCGGGAATAGGGGGACAGGCTTGGGGGGGGGGTAGAAAGCCTGTCCCCTATTCCAGCACCCCCCTAACACCCCCCCAAGCCTGTTCCCCTATCCCGCACCCCCGGACCCCCCTAACCCCCCCCCAAGCCTGTCCCCCTATTCCCGCACCCCCCTTAATGCTACTAATATCACTCACAGTAAAGATTAAAAATGAAATGTGGGAAGCTCGCCAGGTAGATAAAATAATTAATGCATTGTTAATTGAGCAGAATGAGAGATAGGACAAGTATATACAATCTAAGCTAGTCTGAACTAGCTACCAAAGTCCTGCCATCACCCACAACTATAAACAACCAACACTTTTATTGCCCAGGATTTATTTTCGATATAATAAAATAGTCTATTAAGATTCACCTTCTATTGAAACCTATAAAAATCACAGTATGTATGTATGTATGTATTTATGTATGTATGTATGTCCTTTCTACATTTTAAAGATTTCATACCTACGTCAAATTAATAATTTTGGATCTTTATTCATTTTACACTTACTCCTGAGTCCTGGTACTGATATAATTATTGTAACATATACCGAGGTACTTCTAGGTCCAAATGTGTTTACTGTACTACTCTCAGTGAAAATGTGTAGAGGCTGGAGGCCATTATAAAACTTCTTCCCCAAGTAAACAAATTTCCTAAGCAAGTGTATGAGTGACTGTTGATGACAAGAATGTGAGTGGAGGCATCCCATCTTGTTAACTCTACTATATTATTACCTTTTCACTTTCTCCTCTCTCCTTCCACCTCCCACCCTCCACCTACAGGCCTACTTCTTACCTCTCTTCCCAAGCCCATTTCTTCTCTATCTCCCTCTCTTCCCCTCCTCTACTTGTTTTCTTTTTCCTTATCTCCCCGTCCCCTTCCTTATTTCTCTTTCCCCTCTCCTCCTGTTTTCCCAGTCTCCCCTCCCTTTCCTCTTTCCTCTCTCCCCTCCCTCTTTCCTCTTTTCCATTTCATTACACTCCACTCTTTCCTCTCCATCTTCCCTTTTCCTCTTCCTTGTCTCTCCTCGCCTGTTCTCTGCCTCTTCCGTCTCTCCAGGTTTCACTTCTCTTTCCTAGTTCCTCCCTCATTATCCTTTCTTGGCTCCCACTCTCTGCCTGCTCTCCCTCTTATTATGCTATTCACAAGGCAGAGGTTTCATTGTACATACACTCAGCATCCTTCTCCGGCTCACGTGGTCATACATAAGGTAAACAGAAGCGTAGAGATGGTGGTAAATATTTCGTCACCTCACCCAGCGTCACTTGAAGGATAATATAATGGATAATCGTGAAAAAAACACATGCAGAATTACAATACACAGCAGGTAGATTAAAACTGAAACGAATGATTTGGTTTCTGGGAGAGTTGAATATCATTAGCTTAGCGTGTTGCTTCGAAATACCATGACAGGCAATCAAGCTCCTGGGTGAGGGAGAAAGAGAGACAACACGACTTTGCCTACATTATTATACTTAGTTTCCAGGGTTACGTTCACTGAGACTACAGCCTGAGGACGGATTGGCGCTTGAAGATCTGGGGATGGAAGGATGTCTACATGGGGAAGTATTGGCCTGGTGTGGTCGGTCCTTCGGTTGCCTGCATAAGTATACTATGGGCCGTATATATGCAAGAAAATCTGTAGTGTTGATGATGGCACAGTACGATGCCCCTGTATTGTGTCAAAGGAGTCATCGTACCCCTACCACGTCATCGTCAACACCATGGATGTTCTTGCATATGGTACTAAGTTACACAACCATAGTTTGAGATTAATTTGAGGATTAAAGAAGACCGCCCTAGGACTGGAAAACTCTGGAGGACGAGGGAGAAGGTGATAGACAGAGAGGTGAGTCAGCAAGCCTTAGGAGAATAGAAGGAAGGGAGGGGCAGCTGAAAAAATGAAAGACAACCGTGGCTTGAGAGTAAAAGCTAGCCAGAGTAGAAAAATGGTCCCGTTGGTGTCTGGTGGTGTCTGACAAGATGCAGTGAGGCTCTATAGGGAGTGGACTGGAGTAAACTGAAGCAGGTGGAGCATCTTGTGCAACACACCATCTAGTCTCACACTGATGGGGATGTATTCACTTCTTTGAAATCTGTAGTTTTTAACATTATTTTTATTCTAGAGTACTGTACACTGTCAGGGAAAAAAAATCAAAGTAACAATTGTGGCATTGTACAAGTGTCAGGTAGAATTCCTCAGTACAACTCGTGTGGCTATAATCAATCATTCACCTGCAGGCACGAGCACGCCCGCACGCACACAGGCACACGAACAAGGTACGAGTAGGCTACGAAGCACGGACTCCACACTGGAATTTATCAAGCGTCGGAAGGCATACGAAGCGACCGACAGTGACCTTTCTGACAAGTGTACATATGAATCAGAATATTTTGGCTTTGCTCCCTCGAACTATGTAAGAGTTGGCCGTTACCCATAATTCACTCACCACACCGCTACCCACATCTACTCCCAGCGAACACAGATGTACAGTTATACACGCACACACAGGCAAGCACACACGTGAACACGCACATATACACAAGGGCATAATCAAACACGCACGAACTCACAAGCATATATAGAACACACACACACACACACACACACACACACACACACACACACACACACACACACACACACACACACACACAGACACACACACACACACACACACACAGAAACCTCACTTCACCGTGAATTATGTATACAAAACACTCACCACAACTCCTTGTTCTAATGAATTGTTATATATGAATGAGTAGGTCTATCTATCTATCTATATCTATGAGAAAAATGAGAAGGTCTATGCTATTCATTCGAAAGCAATTTTTAATATCGTTGTATAGAACACGTCAGGGCCTAGTGATTTTAACATTAAATTTATTGGGCTTTTCTAGTACCTCTTGGGTTCATAGAAAAGTTAATTAAAGTTGCAATACGTGAACTTTGATGTTGGAGAAGAAAAAACTAATTTGCTATAGTGGCATAACTCAAATAAGGTAGGTATTCTCACACGTTCATAATAGATCTCACACAGTAACACACATGCACATCCAAACACGTATACACACATACTGCACTCACAAACAAACATCCACACACCCACCCACACAAGCACATAAATTCTCCACACATGCGATACTTTTCTATAGCGATGCAAAGTTAATGTGTTCTCTCCGTAGAGTTTCCATCACACAACTTTTTCTATCCCGAACCCGAGAAAAAATAAAAACATATAATCAGCGAGAGGGAGCTGTGGCATGGCTTCTCATTTATTTGTCGTAAAATCTTGGGACTCCCATAATCGGGAAGGGGTGAGTAGGTTCGTGTAGAGGGCATAAAGGAGATTGGAACATGTTGGCGAATTTAGATACCGTTGAAACCGCTATGTGTTATCATCAAAGATACTTTTATGCTGTCTGCTTCCTGGTACAAGTTGGAGGATTCAGTGATCTCTTTCACCGACAACATTACTGGATATTCTTCTATGTTAGGGACCATATGTTAGTTGTCTTTTTATTTTTTAACCTTCGTGAATATTCTTGATGGTAAGAATGATGCCAAAAAGAATGTAAGATCATCGTTGCTTTGGAAGGGAACAAGGTAGAAAATCAGGTGGATAAAAGTTATTAGTTAATTAAGTGATGAAATAAGTAGAGGAGGGAAGGAAACGTAGGCTAGTAAAATATATTATCATATCATAAAATTCACTCATGGATTATTTAAAGGAATTAAGATGCGTAGAGGATGGAAATAGATAGAGACTTAGAGAAAAGGCTAAGATTGCAAGGAGGAAAAGAGAATGAGAGTAAACAGCGAATAACATAACACCAAGGGTCTGACCGTGGCCTGGAGAAATGCAAATGGCTAATTAAGGTTGGAGAAACGAGCTACTAGACTGGGGGAAGGAGACAGACAGACAGGTAGGTGGACTTATTGTTGATGTGGCCTTGGAACTGGTCTACTTTTTCGTGTTCCATTTCCTATATAGACGCAGGTATGAGTGAGGTGTGAAGTACGCCTTGTGTAACTGTGGTGAACCGGTCTGATATTATTTTATTGCCCAGGATTTTTTGTTGTTCACTCTCACTTGTTTCCGAGGACTCTGAAATCCCCGTCATTATGTAGAACAACCCTATGCTATTCCAGACCCTTATTTTGTACTACCCAGCTTCTCCCTACGTTGCGCAGTTCCTAAAGAGGAATTAAGGATTACTGAATTTTACAAGCTATACCAGGAAACAGACTAATATATTTGAGAATCTGTTAAGTAGTATAGATTGGAAGAATCAGCCAGGCAGTAGTCTTACATTATATCCGCATAAGAAGACCTCTTAATTATTCCATTCCCACTTATTGATGTAGATATGGAGGGACAAGTCTAAAGTACTGGTGCTGTGAGTGGAACAAATCTGCACCATCTTCAAGTATCCCCCCAGAATGGAATAGAGTCTTATGTAATGATCTTGTTCTCTGGTAAGTCGGAAAATATTTATAGATGTAGAGAGGTAATGCTGCCGAACTCACTGATTAGGGCAAAACACAATGCATGAATAATTATGGAAGCCAGCGTGACCACATTACAGTAACTCGTGTGTAAGTAATAATTATTAGTTAATGCGGCAAATTATCGTTGTGCTGTGGGTTATATGAAATTCTGAACAACAACCGTAATTAATTTGTTTTAATGGATAGTATGCATTAGTTCAACCTGGTCTCCATCAGGTAAGTGTTACCAGACCACGATACTCAAATTATGGATTATATAAAATGGATGCGAATTTATGCAAGGAAGTGTATCACGTGGGCTGAAGTGAAGGGGCAACCACAGATGGTGAGAGAAGGGAAGGGTGGAGGGGCAGTAGAATCATGGTGGTGGAAGGGAAGGGTGGAGGGGCAGTAGAATCATGATGGTGGAAGGGAAGGGTGGAGGGGCAACAGACAGGTGGTGGGGGAAGGGAAGGTTGAATGGTGACGTGTTATTAGGAAAGAGCGAAATGAAGGGGTGACGAGTGGGCAGTCTCTCGAAGTATATACAGTCAGAAACCAAAACTTGTGCCCTTCACTACCAGCCTAAATTCTTGTCTTGTAGTGAATGATTCGCTTATTACATACATTTCATCCCCTAAACATGACTCTCTTGGGAATCAATATTTGTATAGGCAGGTATTCTAGTATTAATATAGGCTTGTATTCTGAAGTCATTATTGGGTGGAAAACACAGATTTTTTATACTGCACCACAGGCCACGGCAAAAGGACACCCCTTTTGCCCCTGACTGTACAGTATATTGCTACACTCTTTGCTTCTAAAACAGTATCACAAAATATATATCCAGTGTCGGGAAACGTTTATAGCTAATCCTTCTCACATCCCCTACGTTTTACCTAAGTGGGTGGGGTGATACACGTGGGAAGTTTGGATGGTCTACAGTCTCTACACATTCCTCCAATACTATACTACTAAACAGATCCCTCCCTATTAGTTGTACATATGTCGCCTGTTTTCTAGTGTAGTATATAGCAACCTGTAGCCTTCCAATTCGCCCACACGAGATTACCCTTTTAATCTGTTGAGCAAAGAGTGGACCCAACTCCCTGGTATTTAAGTAATCTGCAGCGGCTTAACAGTAATGCTCTTACACGTGTTGCAAGTAATGTTAGCACACTGGGCCATATTCCCGTCCCACAACCTTCCTGATATTTTGTTTCATTCATCATAATTCTGGTTCCGGAAAGATATCCCGGGTCAGTGAAAGAAGTGGAGACGTTCAGATGTTTTTAATTGATATACGCTATTATTAAACTACACCACCAATACTGTATCCGCACTCCATAAGAATTCGTACACACGCTGTTGTTTCCGAGGGTTTACAACATATAGAGACTGTAAGAAAACGTTACTACAATACAACATTATTATCTGGTTTGTAGTTTTGCAATTACCGAGTCACTTGGTAGACCATTAATTGAAGCACCGGGTAATCTTAGAATAATGATCTCTCTTTCCGTATAGACTGTGTAAGAAGTCCTGTGGCCAACTTTACCTATATACTTGATATTAGCCTACTCCCAGTACACCAAATGACGACCTGAATATTGTCTAAGTAGAGGTGTAGTGAGAGAATTAGTGCCGTAATGTCAGTCGCCACCAACACTACCTCCGTCCACTTATTATCCACACATACAGGTATCCCACTCCATCACTAATTCACCCAACCTCCTGTCACTCACTCATCCAAGCAGCTTCTCACATCCACTCACTCACTCCCTCAACCCCCCTAGTGCCCTCTCTCATCATCCAAGCCATCACCCACTCTCTCTCTCTCTCTCTCTCTCTCTCTCTCTCTCTCTCTCTCTCTCTCTCTCTCTCTCTCTCTCTCTCTTGTCAACGTAACTTCTCACATCCACTCACATCCTCAGCCTACTCCCTCTCATTTTCCCTGCAAGCCCTCCCTACCTTTGATAAAAATTCCATCACTAACCGCACACAACGTTTTGCAGAATTCTGTCAACAAAAACAAGGTGTCCGGACAGATAAACAAAAACCCTGCCAGCTGAAACACAAAACCTAACCAATCCCGTAATCTCCTTGGCGGAGGTATTAAGGAAAGATATTACAATGGCAATGTACACTTACAACACACACACACACACACACACATGTTCATTACACATTCATGCACGTTTGCACATTCTGGTATGTATAAACACACACCTACACGCACACGAAAGCAAACAAGCGCACCTACACACAGACACATACATGCATACGTACAGGCACTCATACAAGGAGATCAACACACACACACACACACACACACACACACGCACACACACACACACACACTCACACCACAGTCGGCAGTGTTTTCATTGTTCAGTTTCGTTTTTATCAGGAGTTTTTCGATACCAAAGTTCATGGCTGTGTTCAGTTTGCTATATCCACTGCATGATGTGAATTTGGCTACCTGTCTGTGTGTTTTGTTACCTGTCTCTGTTGTTCTTTACCTTTCTGTGTTTTTCTTTACCTCTCTGTGTTTTTCTTTACCTCTCTGTGTATTTATTTACCTTTCTGTGTATTTCTTTACCTCTCTGTGTATTTATTTATCTTTTGTGTTGTTCTTTACCTCCACGTGTATTTCTTTACCTCTCTGTGTATTTCTTTACCTCTCTGTGTATATCCCTATCTCTCTGTAGATTTCTCTATCTCTCTGTGCATTTCTCTATCTCTCTGTTTATAATGATAATAATAATGGTGATGTCCTGTTGTTGTTGCTTGGAATAGCTTGGAGGAATCAGTTGTTCCAGATTTACTCCACTCCCCGACAACAACAACACTTAATTAATAAACAATGCCTCTATCATTCACTCAGCCTCACTCGCCTCGTCTGTCACCCTTCTCCACGTCTTACGATCTTTTAAGGTACATCTACTATTCCTTGTATATACACACGCATACACGCCCGTAAGCAAGCAAGGACACACGCACGCCAACACGCGCACACGCACGCACGCACACACACACACATATATACGCACGCACGCACACACACACATGCACGCACGCACGCACATACACACGGACACACGCCCACAAACACGCACGCATACACACTCTCTCTCTCTCTCTCTCTCTCTCTCTCTCTCTCTCTCTCTCTCTCTCTCTCTCTCTCTCTCTCTCTCTCTCTCTCTCTCTCCAGGGTCAGTAGAGGTAGCAATGAAGAGAGAAAGGTAACAGGATGAGGTATTGCAGGTTATAACAGGGTTTTGGCGTGGAGGGTCAAGGTGGGTTGGGTGAGGCTAGTAGAATGGAGAGGGTAGAGTTGGTGAGATGGAGACAGGAGAGTGTACAGGAGGGTAGGGATACATATTTTGGTTTGCGAGTGTACACTTGGCCATAAGAATTCGTACACACGCTGTTATTTTTCAGGGTTGGTTTACAACATAAAGGAAATGTAAAACTACGTACTTGCAATACAACAATATTATTAGGTTTGTTGTTTTGCAAACACTGAGTTACTTGGTAGACCATGCAATGCATTATTTCCAGAAAAATCACCTCTTTTTCCATATAGACTGTGTAAGAATTCCTGTGGGCAATTGTACACTCGCAATCCAAAATGTTGTATGTATCCAGGCTTGCTTCGAATAGCCTGATCTAGTATTAAGCGAGCTCAAGCAAATACGAAACAGGATAAGAGTTGTAATTGATTCACTATAAATAGTATGTCAAATGATTCGAAACTTCAACAAGACCCTGGATACAAATTTTGGATTGTGAGTGTACAGTAGGGACAAGAAGTGTAAGATAGGGAAGGTAGGATGGAGACAGATTAGGATAGGGTAAGCTTAGGTGAGGGAGGGCTAGATAGGGTAGGGTAGGGTAGGGTAGGGTAGGGAAGGAGTCTAAACAATCCTAATTAAGTAGGGGAGGAAGGGTGGAGACAGTGTATTAGGTAGGGTCCGGGAAGCAGGGATTAGTTAGGTAAGGTTAAGTAGACTTAGGTAGTGAAAGGTGGGTAGGATGGTGGTAGTGGTAGTGGTAGTGGTGGTGGTGATAAAAATAATGGTGGTTGTGGTGTGGTGTGTGGTGATAATAATTATGAATGGTGGTGGTATTGGTAGTATTGGTGATGGCAATAGCAGTTCTAGTAATAGTAGTCGTAGTTGTAGTAGTGGTGATAGTAATAGTAGTAGTGATAGTAGTAGTAGTGATGATAATAGAATTGGTGATAGTAGTAGTAGTGGTGATAGTAGTAACAATAGTAGTAGTAGTAGTAATAGTAGTAATAGTAGTAGTAGTAGTAGTAGTAGTGGCGGCGGCAGTAGTATAGCAGTGGAAGTGGTGCTGGGTGCAACCTTGACTTTTTTAACTTAATCCACAACCCTTCCCTCCCTTCCCTTTCCTTTTCTCCCTACCCCGCCTTACCCCACCCTACTCCGGTCTCCACATCTCCCGTTACCTTCTGTTCTACATTTCCCTTCACTTATCGTCCCTTCTCGTTCTATCCCGTTGGTATTTTGCTCGTTCGTCTTTTCACCCTTTTCTATCTTTGGCCATATCTCCCTTTCGCTCAGTTCCCTTACCTTCTATTCTCCGTCCCTCGTTTCTTTCCTTTCAGTTCGTTCCATGCTTTTATCAATATATTTCTTTGCCCTCCTTCAGACTTCTTTTTTTCCAGGTTCGTCCTCTTCCATTGCTATTTCTTACCTTTCACTTCATTAATTTACTCTCTCTTCCTCTTACCTCTTAATTAATGAAATGGCCTCCTTCTCACCCTCTTCCCATAACCCCCCTCTTTCTCCCTCCGTCCTTTATTTTGCCACTCCATCTCCTTCCTTATTCGCGTCTCCTTACAACCAACCAGCCCTACTACCACCACCACCACCACCACCACCACCACCAGACACAACAACCCCTCAGAGATCCGCCCATACCTCTACCCCTCAATAAACAGGTCCCATCCACCTTGCCCTATATTTTGTCTCCCATACCCACACCCGCTTCCCTCTGCTCCGTTACCCACCTGTCTACCTACCTACCTACTTACTACTTACCTACCTAACTACTTACCTTCCTACCTACGTTCACTTTTCATTTTTATACCTTACTCCCCTGTCCCTCTCTCCCTCTGGCAGTCCCTCTTCCAACACGACTTCACTGGCCTGCCTTTCTCTGCTCTATTTTATCATGCTCCAATATCCTACCTTACCACGTTCCTATCATATATAGTATCTTGAGCTGTCCTTAAACATTTCCTTGTCCTGTCTCTATCCTATACACACGACCTTACCCTGCCCTTATAAAATATATTGTCTTGTTTCTGTCATACCACCTTATTGTGCTCATATATTATACTGCCTTATCCTTCCCATGTACACTTCATTGTTATATCCTCCCTACACACTATCTTGTCCTGTCCCCACCTCATTACATAACTTAATCTCGCCTCCGTACGCTTCTTTGTCTTGATTCCATACACCATCTTATCCTTTTTCTAAGCACTTCTTAATCATGCCCCTATACACTACCACACATTACTCTACCTCCAGTCACCTCCCTGTTCTCTCCTACATTGATTGATACTGTCTTTTTTTTCCTTATACTTTACTTCGAGTACTTGCCCAGGTCATAATCTGCCTCTTTCTTTTTTCTAACTTACTCCATCTTCACCACCTTTCCCTATACGACACACTCCACCACGCCTCTCTCTTCCTTCTACTTTACTATCGCTTCCCTCGTATGTATTAGTAGATTAGATATAATGGTAGAATCAAACAGCCTCGTAAAGATCAATAGCTCTCGGGTTGCTGCTTTAAAGGGGAAGTTTTGTGTTAGTAAATCTGGAGCGACTGATATCCTCCTAACTATTCCAAGCAACAGAACACCATTATTTTTGCTTTCTGGTTCTGTTTCCTGGCACACTCTGGAGGAATCAAGGCACTCCAGTGAATTACCCCCTTGAGTCCTTTGAAATCCTTAGTCATTCTCTACCCATCCCATCCACCCTTCTTTCCATTTGCCTGTCTGTGGTCACCTCCTTACCCATGTTATTCAATAGTCTTGCCTAACTCTTGTAATTTTAGACATAACTTTTCATTTCCTTCCCACATCAACACAATTCACTCCGTCCTTCATTCTACCTATTGCCATTTCACCACACACACGTCATCTAACCCTTCTCTCTCTACCTTTCAGTAATAAAATATACATTCTCTTCCTCTCCTGCATCACTTCTCCTCCACATACCATTTCCGGCCCTGCCCTCAAGGTGGTAGGTAGTCTGGTGTAGGGGTGAAGTGGAGGGCTACTACTGATTCCTCCAAACTATGTCAGCAAACAGAATAGCACATCAGTATCTGCTTTGTGTCACCGTTTGTAGGAATCATTTGTCCTTCAATTCTCGCACAGCAGATGGCATGAAGGCTATGGATTCCTAAACATTGAGCCCTGAAACAGACTACCGGAAGATCAGTTTAGATGGGGTGATTTGTAACTCTGCTTCAGGGGGTAATCAGTGGGCTCAAGTTCACCTATAACCTCACCCCCTCTCCCACCCACCAACCCCCTTAATTACGTCATGCTCAGGCGAAGGTGGAAGGGAGAGAAGAAGGGAGGGAAGAAATGAGGGAGAGGTCTAAGGGGGATAGATGGATGGGGGGAAGGATGGATGGGGGGAAGGATGGATGGGGGGAAGGATGGATGGGGAGAAGGATGGATGGGGAGAAGGATGGATGGGGGGATGGATGGATGGAGGGAGCGGTTGTAAGGATAGATGAAAGTATGGATGGACAGAAGAAGGGGTAAAATCGGAGGGATAAATAGGAGAAAATAGGAGGGGGGAATACTGGGAAATAAGAGGAAAAAAAGGGGTACAGAGGGAGGGGAGGGTAGGAAGGGAGCAAGGGAGGGTAGGACGAGGGACAGCGGGAGAGGAAGGAGGCAAGGGAGGGTAGGAAGGGAGCAAGGGAGGGTAGGAAGGTAGTAAGGGAGGATAGGAAAGGGGAGGAAGGGAGGGCGTGGTGAGTGAGCGTCAACCACCTTCCCTTTCAGCCAACAGTGTGATGACCTTGCCAGCCCTCCTCTCCTCTACTCCCCTACCCATTCCTACCCGCTCCCCACACCTCTCTCCATCACCCCCGGCCATTCACTCTCACTCTCTTTCTTTCTCACGGGTTGTCTGTTTGTTTGTCTGTCTGTCTGTCTCTTCTATCTTTATCTTTCATTCGTCTGTACTCTTTTATTATATCTTTCTCCTTTCCTTTTTTACAATGTTGTTCTTTCACTCCTTTCTCTCTTTATTTATCTCACACTCTTTTTTACTCTCTCTCTCTCTCTCTCTCTCTCTCTCTCTCTCTCTCTCTCTCTCTCTCTCTCTCTCTCTCTCTCTCTCTCTCTCTCTCACCACTTATATTGATACGCTTCTTTTTTAAGTGCCGGAGTGTGTGGATGATGGATGAGCCTGCAACATTGATTAACACTTCCATTTATCCTCACAATCGTTCATCAAACACAAATACACAGTACACATTGCATTCGATATATTCTGTGCACTCAAACTTGATTAATTAAACACACGCAATTTGCCTCTACTTCCGCGTTACCCATCTGGTGTTGTCATTCTTCTCTTTTCCGTAAAGTGTCAGCATCTTCTAAGAGAGAGAGAGAGAGAGAGAGAGAGAGAGAGAGAGAGAGAGAGAGAGAGAGAGAGAGAGGTGGAGGGAAATGAGAGAGAGAGAGACGTAAGGGGTTAGATGGTGTGGTGGAGGGAGGGACAGAGTGTTTTCATCAATATATAAAAGTAGGTTCATGCAAAAAAATATTCACACATTACCTCACCCATGCAAATAATGAGGTGTATCTCCCATTCTCACAATATTTCACTATCTGGCACGATTATAGAAAACATTACAATTTATAAAGTGATCTCGTATTTGCGTACTCTTTTTTGATGAATACACATATTGTAAATCATGGTCTGATATTATGGTAGACTGTGCATACCGAAGCTTACTGAAAATGAACAGTGAAAGGTTACCATGATGATTTTAATTATCGTTTCCCTTCCTAGTGTTGGCACATATTTTGGTTGTCAGTGTGGACCTCTGTCTAGAAAGGGAGCCTCAACTCACTCAACGGTCTCAGAAGGGAGCCTCACCTCATCCCATGGTCATCTAACGTGGGCTAAAAACTATGTACAGGACGTGCCTATAAGAACTAGCTGACAGAAATTTTTTATTGTTTTTTTTTGAAGTTTGCAATGTTTTGTGAATATTACCTGAATGTGGAGTATGGGTTATCTGGTCAGGTACTCTGAATTGCACATTGCTGCACATTGGTGGAATGTTTCCAAACTGACCATGGCAACCCGAGTGATATATAAACTTGTTTTCCTCTTACTTACAAACTTGTGTTCGTTCAGGTACAATATACTGTGTAAAAAGTTCGTCCCTGTTTATGCGTTAAGAAAAAAAAAACGTTCTAACCTTTGGAAAATAAGATCATGTTCACTCTACAAGAATAATCGCCTTATATTAGTCAAAAAGGGAAAACAATCCACGGTCGTCAGCTGCTGTTTTAAAGGCTAACCAATATTTCTTTTCCAGTATTTCATGCACAAAAAAGAGTAACTAGGTAATCTTTTTTTAAGGAATTGGAGGACTACTGATACTTTCCCAGATATACGAAGAAACATAAAACCTCAATATAACTAATAGGGAGATTATGTAGTCGTAATATAATTTTGGAATCACAGTCCTTCACTTATCCCAACACAGTATTACCCTCTTAAGGACCATGAAATCCCCTGCTGTATGATTTTCTTTGTACTTATTTGACATGAAAATAGGATGCTGTCACGATTGACCTGTGTGTACCTTAGAGAATGTTCAAGGTGTTCCTGAGGGTGTGGTGAGCAAGTAGCATGACTTCAGGATGTACAGTCACGAACACAAATCCTGCAACAGATGAATGCGTCACGTGAATGAAGAGTAAAAACCAAAGTTAGTACAGATCAACAGTTATAGTTTCGCACAATTTTTCGGGTTATTTCATTGGAATGTGTTGCTGTATAATTGAATGTAAATGTAATGGGAAGACCTAAGTTTTTGCACAGCATGCGTACAACATTGCATATATTCTGACTAAAAATATTTTCTAATAATACTTTTCGAACGGATTCGTTTACATTAAAGTGTTTATGTACAGTACAAACACGGAAGGTTTAAGGATGGCATCTGTTGAAAATGAATTGAGGACGACTGATTCCTCCAATGTATACCAGGTAACAAACTAGTGCCTCGGTATACGAGAAGGGATTCTGCATGTCTGGTAGCAAAGTTTGGAGAAATCAGTGAACCCTCGATGATTTCCCCTTCATATTTACACGAATAATATACTTAAGGATCTTGTTATGCAGTCTGAAAATTGTAGGACTAAAACAATATCTAATTTACATACAGTTCATGCATTGTTTGGTGGCACAGTATGGAGGGATATTGTTATAGCTTCCATCCAGTAATAAAATCCCTCTTTGAGTCACGATCGTGTACGAGGCAAGAGAAAACTTTTGCCTGAGGTTGTTTTCGTGACCTGAGTATTGTGTATTTATTCCAGCTTCCACCAAACACCACTAACACGATACACCGTCAAAATAATTAGCAACACCATAAAAGCCAAGAGAAAGTTGAGATATTGCCTCGGGTACAATAATCTGACCTGGAAGGATTCGAACTTTGAGAGAAAACAAGATTAACAACACGAGGTGAGAAACGCTATACTGTACCCCCAGGTGACGTACTGTAATGGATATATTTTGGCCTTGTTTCGTTTGTAATTTTTCTGTATCGGACACACATCTTTACTGGAAATAACGTAGAGAAGGACTTGTGTAACCTATGTAGATTGTTTGTACTTACGGATTATCCTGTAAATAAAATCATCAATGAGGGAGTTATGTACTGTCCCCTCAGGATACCAAGGCCGCTTATGGTTAAGTAAGACGGTAGTACATTGTTACTAAATTAATCTGGAGAAACTTATTCACCCAAACTATTCCAAGCAACAGGATGCCATTGTTTTTGTGAATCTTGCCCTGTTGCCTGTCATACTGTGGAGGAATCAAGGCGCTCTAATGTATCAAAAGTATACTATCTTCTTATATACGTATGGGAGAGGCAACAGCTAACGAATGGCGACTCCTAATGAAGTCACTTTGTAAGGTTATTGATTCCTTCAACTTACGCTACTAACCAGATCCCTTCTCGTACTAGTCTGTTTTTTTATAATATAGTTTTTGGAGGAACCAATTGCTTTCCAGTTTACTTTATATGTGTTTATAATATGTGTTTATATGATTCCCGACTGTACTGCACAAACCAGGACACCAAAAAACATGTTAGCCTTAGTAATGTTGTGAATCCAATCTAAGTTAAGAAAGTTGATTAAGGCTTGGGTGACACTGACTGGGTTATCGCGTTACTGTGGCCCCTTGTTAGTAGTGTGATCTGTGAGCTGCTAATCA
The DNA here is from genome assembly GCA_033782935.1 of Petrolisthes cinctipes. NCBI lineage: Eukaryota > Metazoa > Arthropoda > Malacostraca > Decapoda > Porcellanidae > Petrolisthes > Petrolisthes cinctipes. The sequence goes on along the minus strand of JAWQEG010002089.1, from coordinate 45,697 downwards.
AACACTCGACCCGTTTCATCGACTTGGTGAGAATATTGAATACTCTATTACACGACAGATAAACATAGTGTGCAGCGTAATATTACATACTAGTTCAGGAGCCCTAGTTCAGGACCATAGAGGAATAATTCATTACACAACAGATAATCATATATATATAGGCTATATACTTGTTCCTGACTTTTATTTAAGAACCGTACTTAAGAATTTCATTATACAACAAGTACACATACATATTATATTTGTTTCAGGCTTCCATTTAATTAAGGATCACGAAGGATATTTCAGTACACAACAGGTCAACATATAATAATATACTCGTTTCAGATCTCTACCTAAGAAGTAAATTCATGCTTTATTACACAACAGAGAAAGATTTAAATTATTTTCCAAGAAATATAGTTAGTTCGTGTACGAACTGAAAGGGAATGTGTTGAGAATTATATCATAAGACAGACAGTGGATGAAATATACATAGTAGTTGTTGCTTTAATAATCAACATGTATACTTTTTATCTATTTATGTTTCCGTATAACTATCTTGTATGTATGTGTGTACTGCCCAATTACATAATCTCGAACATTAACAAACTGCCTTCAGACCAATACTATTTTCCTCGAAATGTAATTCCTTCTCTCCAACACACACACACACACACACACACACACACACACACACACACACACACACACACACACACACACACACACACACACACACACACACACACACACACACACACACACACACACACACACACACACACACACACACACACACACACACACACACACACACACACACACACACACACACACACACACACACACACACACACACACACACACACACACACACACACACACACACACACACACACACACACACACACACACACACACACACACACACACACACACACACACACACACACACACACACACACACACACACACACACACACACACACACACACACACACACACACACACACACACACACACACACACACACACACACACACACACACACACACACACACACACACACACACACACACACACACACACACACACACACACACACACACACACACACACACACACACACACACACACACACACACACACACACACACACACACACACACACACACACACACACACACACACACACACACACACACACACACACACACACACACACACACACACACACACACACACACACACACACACACACACACACACACACACACACACACACACACACACACACACACACACACACACACACACACACACACACACACACACACACACACACACACACACACACACACACACACACACACACACACACACACACACACACACACACACACACACACACACACACACACACACACACACACACACACACACACACACACACACACACACACACACACACACACACACACACACACACACACACACACACACACACACACACACACACACACACACACACACACACACACACACACACACACACACACACACACACACACACACACACACACACACACACACACACACACACACACACACACACACACACACACACACACACACACACACACACACACACACACACACACACACACACACACACACACACACACACACACACACACACACACACACACACACACACACACACACACACACACACACACACACACACACACACACACACACACACACACACACACACACACACACACACACACACACACACACACACACACACACACACACACACACACACACACACACACACACACACACACACACACACACACACACACACACACACACACACACACACACACACACACACACACACACACACACACACACACACACACACACACACACACACACACACACACACACACACACACACACACACACACACACACACACACACACACACACACACACACACACACACACACACACACACACACACACACACACACACACACACACACACACACACACACACACACACACACACACACACACACACACACACACACACACACACACACACACACACACACACACACACACACACACACACACACACACACACACACACACACACACACACACACACACACACACACACACACACACACACACACACACACACACACACACACACACACACACACACACACACACACACACACACACACACACACACACACACACACACACACACACACACACACACACACACACACACACACACACACACACACACACACACACACACACACACACACACACACACACACACACACACACACACACACACACACACACACACACACACACACACACACACACACACACACACACACACACACACACACACACACACACACACACACACACACACACACACACACACACACACACACACACACACACACACACACACACACACACACACACACACACACACACACACACACACACACACACACACACACACACACACACACACACACACACACACACACACACACACACACACACACACACACACACACACACACACACACACACACACACACACACACACACACACACACACACACACACACACACACACACACACACACACACACACACACACACACACACACACACACACACACACACACACACACACACACACACACACACACACACACACACACACACACACACACACACACACACACACACACACACACACACACACACACACACACACACACACACACACACACACACACACACACACACACACACACACACACACACACACACACACACACACACACACACACACACACACACACACACACACACACACACACACACACACACACACACACACACACACACACACACACACACACACACACACACACACACACACACACACACACACACACACACACACACACACACACACACACACACACACACACACACACACACACACACACACACACACACACACACACACACACACACACACACACACACACACACACACACACACACACACACACACACACACACACACACACACACACACACACACACACACACACACACACACACACACACACACACACACACACACACACACACACACACACACACACACACACACACACACACACACACACACACACACACACACACACACACACACACACACACACACACACACACACACACACACACACACACACACACACACACACACACACACACACACACACACACACACACACACACACACACACACACACACACACACACACACACACACACACACACACACACACACACACACACACACACACACACACACACACACACACACACACACACACACACACACACACACACACACACACACACACACACACACACACACACACACACACACACACACACACACACACACACACACACACACACACACACACACACACACACACACACACACACACACACACACACACACACACACACACACACACACACACACACACACACACACACACACACACACACACACACACACACACACACACACACACACACACACACACACACACACACACACACACACACACACACACACACACACACACACACACACACACACACACACACACACACACACACACACACACACACACACACACACACACACACACACACACACACACACACACACACACACACACACACACACACACACACACACACACACACACACACACACACACACACACACACACACACACACACACACACACACACACACACACACACACACACACACACACACACACACACACACACACACACACACACACACACACACACACACACACACACACACACACACACACACACACACACACACACACACACACACACACACACACACACACACACACACACACACACACACACACACACACACACACACACACACACACACACACACACACACACACACACACACACACACACACACACACACACACACACACACACACACACACACACACACACACACACACACACACACACACACACACACACACACACACACACACACACACACACACACACACACACACACACACACACACACACACACACACACACACACACACACACACACACACACACACACACACACACACACACACACACACACACACACACACACACACACACACACACACACACACACACACACACACACACACACACACACACACACACACACACACACACACACACACACACACACACACACACACACACACACACACACACACACACACACACACACACACACACACACACACACACACACACACACACACACACACACACACACACACACACACACACACACACACACACACACACACACACACACACACACACACACACACACACACACACACACACACACACACACACACACACACACACACACACACACACACACACACACACACACACACACACACACACACACACACACACACACACACACACACACACACACACACACACACACACACACACACACACACAACATCCGAACAAATGCAAACTCAGAGAATAATGTTTTCCTAATACCGTCCCTGACAAACATAGAAGAAAAAGTCATATAAGTTAGAAAAGTCATGTCAGTTAGAAAAATCATGTCAGTTAGAAAAGTCATGTCAGTTAGAAAAGTCATGTCAGTTAGAAAAGTCATGTCAGTTAGAAAAGTCATGTCAGTTAGAAAAGTCATACCAGTTAGAAAAGTCATGTCAGTTAGAGAAAAGTCATGTCAGTCAGAAAAGTCATGTCAGTTAGAAAAGTCATACCAGTTAGAAAAGTCATGTGAGTTAGAAAAGTCATATCAGTTAGAAAAGTCATGTCAGTTTAAACAATCCATTGACGATGACTGGTTCCCAAGACACACACTACACAGAACAGCCATCTTATGTAATATTAATAGTCTTCCCTCCTGAACCCTCTAACTCCTGTAATTAACAAGGAGATTGAGCTATAATGTGGCTTCGAATGCGTCTCAGGTGGCTGTGATGTTAAGGGGACCGAGATATAGTAAGAGAATTGGGGTAACTCGAGTCCTTCAAATATTGCCACGAAACGCCACACCTATATTGAAGGAGCTTGTTTCATGGCACAGGTAAGGGGAAACAGAAGCCTCCCAAACCCGCACACGATCACTGGGTCCTTAATTTCTTTCAGAGTTAAGTTTAGATGAGAACCTGAAGTAGCAGTGAGATGGTAGATACTGTAGGGCTTCTATGTAATACTATACTGATACTACTTGATTCGCTTATTGTACACACAGATTCCTTACTCATGCGTTACATAGAGGCAGCCAACACTATTATTCTCTCCGCACTCACTCATAGGTATCTGTCAGACTCAGTGCTTAAAAAAAAGGTCTTCGCAATCACCGTGGGCAAGGATGGCCAGTCTGTTGCTCATATACTTACAGAGATTGAATCCAACACACAAATGTAGGTCAACACGTACTATGGTAACACATTGAGTAGGCTAGTAAGATTAGTGTATCTTATTCTTATGATCCGCTAATCTTCAGAGACTATATTATACAACTTAATACACATAACATCCTTCACAGCTTGTTATGCCATGATAACATTCTTAAGACTGAGTGAGTTGCCAATGAATTTTCAGAGAAGCATTTACCTTTCGGTCAAGTGTAAAGATACAATGTTCCTTGATTGTACACTGGTATCACTACAGAACAAGACAGGGGATACACGATGATACTCCCGTTTAATCTGAGTGATGCAACAATCCGGAAAGAAACCTCTTTGTACGATTGTACAGTGGATGCCTGAATCCTGATTGATTGTCGGTGATCAATCAGATAGAAGACTTATAAGCTCATCGATTACACGGAGGTACTCTTAGGCTGACAACAGATTTGCATGTGATACCAATCTGCTACCTCGAGTCCCTTGGAGCATGAGGAAGGGAATAGACTTGTTGTCCTTCCGTGGTAATGGCAGGGTACAGGGAACTGCGTAGTCTATACGATACATAATGGTATTTTTATTTCAATCTGGACTATAAGCACCAAGCTCAGAGGGATTTCTTGGCACGAAGGTGAGTATAAGAGTGATAGAGGGAAAGTTCTTAGGGGGAAAATGGTAGTATCAAACTATAGAGTGAGTTATATATGCAGTAATAGGAATGTAATGCATTAGGCGTGGTAGGGAGAATGTAGGGGACTCATTAAAGAGGTTACATAATGAGAGGCAGACTTTCTTGTGATTGATTCAACACATTACAGCCTTAGCTAACGTTTACTCTCTTACTTTCCAATCTCTTACTCTCTTTCGTTAACCACTATCTATTATTTTTTAGTCTATACCTTCTTCTCCCATCCTCAAATAAAAGGTATAAGATGGTTTATATTTGACATTCTCCCAGCACTTCCCTCAACCTAGATCTGCCTCTCAGCACCGTTCAGTCCAACACCATTACCCTTACGTATCGATGTCTCAAGGATATGGATGGCACGATGCTTATGTTGGTACCGAAAGCCCAAGGGGTTTGATTCCTGAAACATCTTATAGCAGTACTAAAGCCATGACTGAGTACTGTATCCTTTGTAGATTTTCGGTTCAGATTACATAAAGGTCAAACAGCTGAACTACCACTGTGGTCATTGATATTCCTTTTTTGAAGCGAGGAACTAGAGTATTTCTATTAAGGATGAGATCCAGTGGGTACAACCTTCAAGGATTGTTCAGAGTTGTAATTTCTTGCCATATCCTCATGAAATTTTACACTGAGATTATATCTGACTACGTTATAACTGCATCTCTACGTCTTGTTACTGCCATTTGGGTATAGAGTAGGTTTACTAGTTAGGACGGGGGAAGGAACAATATGAGTGCACTTGACTGTCGGATTCATTGCTGATATCTTTATTATTCTCAATAAGTTTTCAGTAAGCTAAAGTAAATAGTGGAGTGAAATATTTATTCAGCGATTAGATTAAATGATTTGTACTGACACAAAGTTTGTAATTTTAATTTACAAAGCTCCGCAGTTTCGGAGCGAGGAGGAATCAGAAATACGTACAAGATGACATTTGTGAAAATATCCAATTAACATATAGAAAAGCTCAGTTGTTCGGTCACAACAATTATCTGAGTACTGTGAACGAACTGGAAAATTATCGGTACTGTCCACATTATGTTGCAACATAGTTTCCATACACGTAGGCCTACTGTAGGACTGAGGTGGACTATTTTCTGGCATTGTTTGTGACAATTTACAGCTCCAATACTCCAACGACAGATAACCTCAACTTTAGCTCAATTAAAGTCAATGTTATATTTTTTTGTGGGAGTGTATGCTGACTAACCCCAGATGATTTTATCACGCTTGAGAACGACTACACACAAGAGGATCGATAGTGAGTGTGGAGAGCAAGGACGAAACTAAAGATATTAAGTAAGGGGGGAAAACTGACTAAGGGACACAAAAAGCCGTTTTACCACAAGGAAGAACCCCTACACCATAATTATGACAAAGAAATACAACAGTGAAAAAAAAAAATATTACATAATGTCAGGGGATCACTAATGAGGCAATGCAGGGGAAAGGGCAGAAGGGGCAGGGCGGATCCACTTCTTACCACTACCCACTCATGATCCTGTCACCTGTTGGGTTGGCTGGGGGGAAGGATAGAGGAAAAACTTAGCCACTAGTTCCTTTTTCCTTTGTACAACCTCCTGAGATGTGAACCTCTGGGGCATGACGAGTTGTGACGTCTGGTTATCAGTGTTATTGATATAGAATAATAGTGATCTTAATAATAATAATAATAATAACAATAACAATAATAGCAATAACAATAACAATAATAATAACGATAACAATAACATAATAATAACAATAACAATAACATAATAATAATAATAATAATAATAATAATAATAATAATAATAATGATAATAATAATAATAATAATAATAATAACAACAATAACAATATCAATAACAATAACAATAACAGCATCTAAACGACAGCTGTTAAGAGTCAAATCGAGGCTCACCATTTGTTAAACTAATATGACAGAACCATTAAAGGCTAATTGAACCTTGCACATGGTAATCCAAGTCGTCAGAATATTGCAACCTTGGAACACATAAACTATATATGATGTGGGTATTATTAAGGGACCCTGTGATGTAGTCAGAAAATTGGAGGTACAGTCGGCAAAAAAAGTATCAACACCACCCTTATGCACAGTGATATGTAGTGTTGGTGTTCCTGATTACAGATAAGCCACTCAGACACTTTCAGTATTTTATAATAATGAATTACAAATAGTAATTCACTTATAATTCTTTCCCTAATTAATTAAAGAATATTAAAATTTTCATGAATGGTAAAAAAAATTAGGTTTGGTAATGAGGCCAATTTCAAATCTGAGTCACATTCCCTGTCAACACATCAAGAGTACCAACCTTACCGTGCATTTTTTTTAAATTTCAATGTAAGGGTGGTGTTGATACTTTTTTTGCCGACTGTACATGAGTCCTTCAAGCATTGCTACAAAACTGCACCTATATAGGAGCTCGTTTCGTGGCATCTTGAGGAGTAATCAGAAGCCACCAATTTTCATACACAATCACAGGATCCCTAATTGAACCCTTTGCGTTGTATTCTGCTTGTTCCCGGCTGACGGTACTTTAGGCCATCCAAATGTCTCGTAAATCATTTCCTCATGTTGCAGATTACTCCATTAAAAGTTGATGAGTCGCACTTCAAGTCAATTATATATTATGATAACTAACGATGTCAATGTCGATACTGTTACTTCTACGACATGCTGTATTATTATTACTTCTGCTATTACTATTACTATTATATAATTATATATATGTAATATTGCCAGATGTATATATCATGCGATGGAGAGAAGGGGATTGTCCCGCAGGTTTATCCAACCCAGCGGTGACCAGGCTTGTTTTTAAGTAGAGGGGAATGTGGAAGGGAGGGAAGGGAAGAAGTAAGAGAGACAGGAGGGTGGGGGAGAGAGGAGGGTGAGGGAAATAGGAGAATAGGATGAAGTGAAGGCGAGAGGAAGGTGGGGGAGATAGGAGGGAGTGAGAGAGGGAGGGAATGAGAGAGGGAGGGATATGAAGGAGTGAGGGAAGGGGGAAAGGGAAAGGGATGAGTGTAGGGAGAGGGATGAGTGTAGCGAGAGGGATGAGTGTAGCGAGAGGGATGAGTGTAGCGAGAGGGATGAGTGTAGCGAGAGGGATGAGTGTAGCGAGAGGGATGAGTGTAGCGAGAGGGATGAGTGTAGGGAGAGATGGAAATAAGGGAGCTAAGAATGGAGGAAGGGGGGGAATAGGGGAGGGAAGACAGGAAGAAGGGGAGGGAAGACAAGAAGAAGGGAAGGAATGAGGGACGGCAGAAAAGAGGGAATGAGGGAGTGAATAAACTAAGAATGGTCGAAGGAGAAACTTAAAAAGGAGGTGAGGGAAGGGAGGAAATGAGAAAGAAGGGGGAGGGAGAAGGGATGGAATGAGGGAGTGAACGAACTAAGAATGAAGGAAGGGAGGGAATAAGGGAGTGAACGAACTAAGAATGAAGGAAGGGAGGGAATGAGGGAATGAGGGAGTGAGGGAGAGAGGGAAGAGAAGGGTGTAGAGTATCATTTTTTGTGGCAAGGTCCCTTCTGCAAAAATGCCAAGGTCGTGGTGGCGGTCGTCGGTACAGTTTCACTTTTTGGAAGGCGAGACGGGAAGGTAACACAAGGGAGTGGCCAGGGACGGTGGGAGGGGGACGGTGTGGTCAGGCCTAGTGGTTTGGACACGTGTATGGTAGGTTGGACAGTGGTTTTTGTTTGGTAGGTTGGATAGTGTTCTGTGTATGGTAGGTTGGATATACTGGTTTGTGTATGGTAGGTTGGATACTGGTTTGTGTATGGTAGGTTGGATACTGGTTTGTGTAGGGTAGGTTGGATAGTGGTTTGTGTAGGGTAGACTGGATAGTGGTTTGTATGTGGTAGATTGGATACTGGATTGTGTTTAGTAAGTTGGATAGTGGTTAGTGTTTAGTAGGTTGGATAGTGGTTAGTGTATGGTAAATTGGATGGTAGTTTGTATATGGTAGGCTGGATACTGGTTTGTATATGGTAGGCTGGATTGTGGTCTGTGTATAGTAGGTAAGATGTGTATGGTTGGTATCTGTATGGTTGATATGTAGGATAGTGGTATGTGTACGATTGGTAGGAGACTGGTTGTTGGTGTAGTTTTGACGGGTAGTTTGGGGAAAAGTACTGGCAAGCTGTGCATTTATTTTTTCATTTATCCAGAATTATATGAGAAATGATGTGATCTAGTGTTTACATTTTGGTGGTTACCTTGCTATTATTGGTATAACAGGTAATCTGGTAAAACTAGGATGAGTATGAAGGTTTAATGTATGCCTACGTTAGGATGATTATACTGGTTAAGATATGCTGGATGAATATGTTGATGTACAGTTAGTTGCACGAGTTTACTTCAGTACAGGGAGTGGGGATAATTTTATGTAATCAGGAAAGGGTAAACTGCATTGGGCAAGACAGGTAGATTATAGTTCTGTTCATCTCTTTGACGCAAATTATACAGCTGGCTTCTACCGATTCCTTCACACTACAATAGACTGCTACATTTACGCCCACAAGCCCTGCAACACCTTCCAATGAAATGACCTCGAAAATGAAGCAAATCTATAGTAGTTGGTCTCTGTATTATTGGTGCATAAGAATCCCTCGAATGTACAAATAGGCACTTATCTGTAACTTTTAGACACTGGAATGTAGATTACACGAAACATGTACCTAAGGTCAAAGTACTTTAGAAAAGAATCTGTGCATATTCGCCAGGATAAAAAATCGCCCTATTCGACTCGACCATACAGTACAGGTTTTTACACAATCAACCCACAGTAATTCCTTGTGGCTTGACAAGGAATACGACACAAGAGGTGACCATGTCCGGAGGTGAAGGAAGGAGCAGGAAGCACACAAGGCTATACCAAGGTGTAAAAACTATAGATGCTGAGACGAGAATGGGTGTGTTGGGAGACCGAGAGGAAATATAAACAAAAAGCGAGAGGGGTGGGGGGTGATTAGACTGACATGAGAGGGGTGTCAGTCTGAGTGCTGTGGTTTGGATAATATGATAATTAATTTTTTTATTAATTTTTTTGTCATACGGTTTAATAATAATTGGTTTGGGACCGAGGGGAAATTACACTTACGTAAGATGAATATTAGACAGCTGAAGTTAAGAGATTATGCCGATATAATATTTTTTAGTCGTAGATAATAATTATGCTTGTCTAGTTTGTTTTTGTAGTCGGTGTCTTCCGTCTTCGTTCTCCTAATTGACATATAAAGAAACCAGGAATTAACTACCCTTATTCATAGAAATAATTTCTTTCTACTTAAGATGCGGGTACAGATAGCTATAAAAAAAAAAAAATCACACACACACACACACACACACACACACACACACACACACACACACACACACACACACACACACACACAACAAGTACTCATTATATCTAAGACAAAAATTACTGTTCTCAAGTCTCAATTACTTGGTATGTTAACGACTTGAGCAATACAATATACGGGGATAATAATTACACTGTCGACTAATTGGAGGCCAACTGACTCCAAAGCAGCTACAGTATAGTAGAAAATAGATTCCTTACTCGTACACTGAGGTACTACTGGTTACTTTGCTTCCTTTGATAGCTTGGGGGATTCTGAAATATAACATAAGAAGCGAAGAATGATGGTGTAGGCGGCAGATCTATATTGGCTGTAAGGAACACAACTAATGAGTCGAAAACTAGCAAATAAATAAATATTAGATATGAAAAGATTGCCAATAAAGCCTGAATGAATGTGATGAAAATGCACAAAAATGGAACAGGTCATACACACACACAAAAATATCACACTAATGAATGAAAAAAGAAAAATTGGCTGGAAATGCATAAAACTGGAAGAAGTCACACATACACACATAAATATCGTGCGCACACACACACACACTAATGAGAGACGAGGAGAAAAAGAACTTGGACCCTCAGATGAAGACGACGTATTGATGCAGCAGTCAGAGGAGACGGCGGGAGGTGAACCAAACCACCGAGCAAATTAATAAGGCAGAAAAGGCCCCCTCGGTAAATGCTCTTCACTCGCGACATCATCAAAGGCGCTTTGAGATGAAGAGGGGGACGTCCAGCCAGGCACTACTCCCAAGTGTGTCATGGTACGGGGACATAAGGCTGTGTGCTCTGTTTTCACGTTTAAGGACCCTGTGAATGTGTTTGAGAAATGGAGGTATCAGATTCCTCCCGACTATACCACGAAACAAGGTCCTTCCATATAGGTGGTGGTGTTTCGTGGTAATATTGGAAGGACTCATTTACCTCCAATTTTCCGACTATATCACAGGGTCCCTTAATCCCTCTCGTATGGTATTATTTCAATACGCTTTATATCGAAACTTGACCTATTCCACTATCGTCTAGTCTAACCCACTTGATCTGAACTAAACTAACCTGAGCTGAACAATTTCTATAAACTCTCTTTACAGCTTTTCCAAATTGGAGCACAAGTTTTGCTCTACCAAGACAAGAACATGCCCTGAATCATGAGAGAGGTTGGAATACTGCGTCCCAGCCAGCAGTCAACGGGAGGGCTGCTGATGAACCAAGACGCCTCACTGTGTCCCTTCCAACTGAGAGGGAGGTAATGCAGTATTCCTTATACCTGCGTCGTCTCTCTCATACACTTATTCACTCGTAATGAGCTCTCTCTCTCTCTCTCTCTCTCTCTCTCTCTCTCTCTCTCTCTCTCTCTCTCTCTCTCTCTAGACCTTACGATATACCCAGACTCTCTCGTACACTCACTCCTTTAATGCTCTCTCTCTCTCTCTCTCTCTCTCTCTCTCTCTCTCTCTCTCTCTCTCTCAGGAGGGGAGGGTGATTAAGGGATGACGACTCTGAGCACGCCATCATCAGTGAGTGACATTAGGTACAGAGACAGACCAGGAATGGATCGGTGTTATGGTATATGCTGGGTCTAGCAGTACTTGGAAAGGCACCACACATCAATAACAACTAACGCTTCACTTTACAGATAGCGTTGTTGTCAATACTTTGGTTTTTATGTAAGGTTGAACAACTCGCTATAAATACGATAGTGGCCATTACAATACCGTACTTGTAAGATAATGCGTATGAGGCAAATAGTAAACATTAATCTGGAAGAAATAATCTAGAAAAAAACAATTTCTATCCATCGCTCCTGTCCCAAGATGTCGCACCTTGATTAGTATCTTAAATGACTAGAGGAAGGCCTGATTATACATATTGAAAAATGAGCGTATGCACTTCCTTACAAGTACCGTACAGTGAGCACCAATAGTCGTGTCGTAAAACTTGGTGAAATCTTAAGCCGACGAACTAAACGTCTGATAACACTCCACCATGAGTGTTAAGGGACCCAGTGATGTAGTCAGAATATTGGAGATAAGTGAGTCCTTCAAATATTGCCACGAAACACTACCTATATAGAAGGAGCTTGTTTCGTGGCATAGTCAGGAGGAATCAGAAGCCTCCAATTCCCATACACGATCACAGTGTCCTTAAGGATTCATAATGTTTCACGAGTTACATCTAGTCTTGGGACAAACCACCTCTTATTGTAGAAACATGCACTTGCCTCCATATTGAACACTACTTACCAAGCGATGCCAGTCTTCCCTTCCCGTAGTGTTGGAATGCCGATATCTTTGACCCATGAACTCGGTCAACTAATCCATGGGTTGCAGTGCCGTTGTCTCCACTGAAAATATAATTATAGTTGTTTACATTGAATTCACATATCCCCTTAACAGTAAAGTGAAAATAATGCAATAATAGTGAAGTAAACTGAAAGAATTTTACTTTACTCACTATAAATCTATCCTTATCAAAATTTTTAGGCCATACAATGCTTAAAATTGTAGCTCACCATCACTTAAGTTATTACCTTATTTAGAATTATACACAATACTATATTCTAGCTGCATGAAACACAATGTGAAATAATATTAATGTAAGGCAACTATGGTCACGTGGTAACACTCGTTGTAGGAGAGAGAGAGAGAAGCCATCCACGTGACACCCTCAGGTCCGGGATGTATTATTACCAACTGTATACTGGCTAGGCCACTTGCTCATGGGGATGTGTGCCCAAACAGCTCATAATGACACTTGGGCTGTAGCGATAAAACTAACCATAGTATATCCTTAAAAATAGTGTCATTGCCTTTCCCAACTCATTTTACTCTAGTATGTCTATCTCTAATATAACCTATACTATTCTAGCCTAATCTAACCGAACCCTACCCTAACCTCAACAGGGGCCAAACCAGTATACAGTTCGTAATAATGCGTCCGGAATACACCTTATAAATATATTCTTCCTGAGTTACGAACTGATATTGGTAAACTTTTGCCTCTGTCTTGGAGATGATTTTGATTTGAAGATGAAAGAAGATCGCCCAAGGCCTGGAGAATCCTCAAGAACGATGAAAGGGGAAAAGGAGTTGGGACAGCAAACGCGAAGGAAGTAAAAGGAAAGGAGGTACAGACAGCTGAACATGTCGTGGAGATGTGGGTAGTTGCAGCGTGACCATCACACACACACACACACACACACACACTCAGATTTCATGTTTGCCTGAAAAACTTTCACTTTCATTGTTACATTGAATTTTACTACCACTATCAATATATTTCCTTTTACTTTCTGACAGTATGTTTCACTCTCTTCTATACCTTTATTCCATACACACAATTGAAGAAAGATGGAGATAATGCGAACAGCTAAAAAATCAGATTTCAACAACATTGCAAAACACAAAAAGAAAATTAACAGTATAAAGAAATAGATCAACTCACCACAGCTGAAGTGGCAGAACCGTAGTGCCGAGGGAGAAGGCGATAGATGTAGCAAGGCCGAGGCGGAGGGAGGATGTAAGACGGAGGAAAGGGTAAAGGGCAAAGAGGATGGAAGGGGAGGAGAAAGAGAGGAAAAAAGTGGGTTGTGAGAAGAGCAGGAAGGTTAGCCAAAGAAAAAGTAGAGGAGTAGTGGGAAGGATGGGGTAGTTATAGGTAAGATGAGAAAGGTAGTGAGCGGACAGTAGGAATGGGAGGACAGCAAATGAGAAGATAGAAATGTATCTGTAAAATATATAACATAATATTTTGGGGTGGGGCAATCCGTTGTATGTTGGAGAATGGGAAGGCTACATATTCTTTTAAAGTATGTCATGAAACATATCATTAGATTATGTTTGGTACCAGGTGTTGAAGAATGAACAGCCCTTAACTTCCCTAACACCATAAACAATACCCCACAAAAAAACTAAATAAATATTCTCCTCACAATAGGGCATATAGTTGGATGCCCGAGGTGTAAATAATCTTATACTGGTTGAGCCACACATTCGAGAGTACTCAATTAACACGACTCAAGAGAGAAACAACGAGGGAGGGATTCTGCACTCCATACATACACTTGAACTCTGTTTGGGAACATACTATAATGGAATCTAAATTGAGATCTAAATGAACATCTCCCTCCCTTGAACACGGTGTTAACGAGCAAATATATTGTGGCATACTGGTACACACTATATAAAAAAAAACTATCGATCAGGATGGGTCTGATGTCTGTGTAAATGATTGGCACAGCTCATATGATGCCCCCTGGAATAAACAAGCAATTCTTCAGTATCCAACGTCTGAGGTGTCAAAATGTTTCATACGAGAATTGCACTTCATAGTTTTTTTTTTTTTTTTTTTTTATCGTGTGTACTTCAGTGTGACGTCACCTGAAACTCTCACTACTCCGACGGTCACTGGGCAAAGAAAGGGAAACTGGTCCATCTAACCAACCAAATGTCTACAAGTTTTTCCTAATAATATTTTTCCGCCCTTGATATATATACCTTCTACCAATATAGCTTCAAGCGTTGCCCAATCAGCAAAAACCAAATGTAGATCCAGTTTAGTAACTTAATGAAGGTTATGATCTCGAAAAGTGCAAGGACAGTAATTGTTGCTCCCTATGACTGTACAACTTCTTTTTGCACAACTTGTTGCCAACGTAGGTAGGAAGACCATCCCTTCGCTAAGCCCCAGTGGTGCATCCATCCCAGCAGCATCTACACTACTTTCACTATGAGGGGGTCAACTTGTATGGCTGAAATGCTCATACTTCTTCCAAACGACCTCAGTACCTTAAGGACCCTGTGATTGTGTATGATAATTGGAGGCTTCTGATTCTCTCTGACTATGCTACGAAACAAACTCCTTCCATATTGGTTGGTGTTTCGTGGCAATATTTGAAGGGCTCATTAACCTTCATCAGAGGGTCCTTTAAAGTACTAGACAGGAAGAATCAATTTACTATTTGACAACGAATTTGGGCGTCGATTTATGTCGAAGAATTGGAAAGCTACTGCCTCGACCAAAAGATTTCACGATAGAGCAACTCGTATTAAGATCACTAAGATCGTCTGTGTTCTGGCAGTGTTTGGAGGAATCAGAATCTCTCCAATTCGCCAGAAATAACCACACCGCCACCACAAACGCCATCAACACCACCATCGCCATCTAGGGTGTTGCCAGCGAAGGCCGAGAGGGACCGACTGGGGCTTCAAGAGTAGGGTTACCGGGGAAAAACTGGGCCACATCCTCTACATTTTTTGTTATTGGTGGCGCAGATAAGGAAGGTCGGCAGACGTTACGTAAAGCAAGGAGGAGCCGTCTGAGGAAGAACAGCGTCTTTAGGGACCCTGTGTTGTAGTCAGAATATTGGAGGTAAATGAGTCCTTCAAATATGGCCACGAAAAAAAATTCTATAGGGAGAGAGCGTGTTTCCTGGCATAGTCAGAAGGAATCAGGATCCTCCAATTCTCGTACACGATCACAGGGACCTTAACAGAACATGTGCTAGAGCCAGATGTTACAGTGAGACAGAGTCATTATTAAAATTATAATAAATAAAGAAAGAAATACACTTTTAATAACTGTGCAGTATAACATATATAGATGCTAAATGCCAAATGGGTTTATTATTCAAAAATAAAATATAGTGCTAAGTCACGTGCAAATGTTCTGAGTCAGAGGAGCAGATTTGACAAATTAGATGAAACTTCCATGTTTATTTTTTCATTTAAATGTACTTACAATCCACTAATCTTTTACTATTGTACAACACAAGTGGAACACAATCGTTCGACTTACCGTCTCAGAATTCTCCATCTTGCGCAATATCAGTGGTCATACAATGTTTTATTGCTTCCCTTTTTTTTCTAGGACTACCATACTGTAGAGCATATACGTCTTATGTTCCCTTCACTTTCCACCTCCTCTCTCCTCCATTCCTTTCCATTGGTGAGCTGCTGCCACACACTATACCGTCCACGTGTCGAGCCCAAGGTGGATAACCATAATGATATTAGTTCAGAAAGTGAAATATACGGATGTTGGGATTATGGAGCCTCTTGTCTCTTTGAAGTTACTTGTCTTAATGATCGTCACACCGTTGGATGAGGACCTTGGGTAGGGATAAATGCGATGTAATTAACGAATCAAAGGGACAGATGTGTCTTGGACCTAAATATGATGAGTAAAAATTTGTGTTTTATTTATATCTGTTCTTAGTAATGGGAGCGTTTGAAGTTTTGCCCTATCTAGTCTGGGTTCGATCCTCGTCATTTCGTTAGTACGTAGATAATTACAACGTGTTAGGGTTGTGAAGAGAAAAGGAATTTATACTATAACTTAAGATCAGAGAACACACAAGAGATTTTATATAATTTATCACCCTAAACCATCCAGACTCTAACCTTTTATTAGCCTCCTACCGTACAGCATGTCTATAATCCCATACCAAGCTGCCCACCACACTGTCTACCCACACACCTATCTATACCCACGACTGGCCCCCTACCATACGGCTTGTCCATATACCCAAACCAAGCTGCCCTAACATGTTGCCACCACACCCCTATCTATACCCAGGTACCAGTTTTCTCCTCTCACATCCTACCAGCATCACCCTCCCTTTACAGTCACGTGCAATAGTTCTGCAACACCCACCAATTCAACAACCTCGATAAATCATGTCAGACTATAAGCCGTTGCTCTCTGTCATTTTGGTTCTTAAGATTTATTCAATTTGTTTGGTTTGGTTTGATTTACCTGTTGTAGAAGACATATTTGGAACTGAACTATATTATCCACAGCCCATGATCTACTAACCCTTAAATGGAACTCAAGGCTAATGTTTCTCCTATTCCTTACCACTAACCTAACCTAACCTCACCTAACCTAACCTAACCTAACCTAACCTCACTTAACCTAACTTCACCTAACCTAACCTAACCTAACCTCACCTAACCTAATCTAACCTAACCTAGGAAGTCTGTTTATTGAAACACGTTATAAGAATTGGTAGCTTCTAATTCTCCAACACTATGTTTTTCCTTAATAACTACACCTCTGTACACCACCTCCACATATACATACCTCACCAAAGCTCAACATAAGCATCTTAAAAAATCATACTAACCTGGAATATGTTCAACTATATACATAAAGGTTGCCTGCCTGCTACACACTTCACAATCACCACCATCACCGAAATAACACAATGCTCATTCATCATCATCACAACCATCACTCCTACCCCCACCCCTACACACCACGAACGCATATACCCAGAACGGTACTGCACACCATACCCCTTCACCATCACCTTCACAAACATCACCACCAGTCTCACAAACACCACAACACACTTTACTACCACTCTCTCTAACACCAAAACAAGAACCCGTCTCATTCACCAATACCACACACTTTACTACCACTCTCTCTAACACCAAAACAAGAACCCGTCTCATTCACCAACACCACATGCATGTACACGTAAAATATCATACTCATAAACATCACACACTCACGACCACCACAACAACCACTAATTCACTCACTACCACCTCTACCACCACACCCTCAATCTCCCACTACCACCACCACCAACACCACACCCACTCCCTCTCCGAAATCCCTGACCCCTGTTCCCCTTAACTGTCCCTCCACTCTTACTCTCTCTCATAAGGGGGTATAATCTGTTGTCGGGGAAATGAACGGTTAGTGATTCCTCCAAACAGTGCTACAACTTAGGTCCCTTGACTCTTCTACTGAGGTACTAGTCCGTTTCTCGGCATAGGTTGGAGGAATTAGTAATCCTTCATTTCACCAGCGACATATTATCCCTTTATAAGACCTACTTTTTGTAAGGTATTTCTCACACAACAGTATTCCGACCTCACTCACCTCATGCTCATTATACACACACGTATACATAGTACAGTCGGCAGTGAATATTCCATCACGTCAATAGCTATAGCTATCATAAACACGAGATTGTTAGTTTTATAAAAATGTGCATATTTTTTCCAACAGATGGCACACTCCCTGTTCACCATCTGCAGTCATAACCACTCATCTCACAGTGTGCCATAAGTTCACAGAAAATTATACACATTTTCCACACCTAGCATTCTCAAGACTATTAATATCGAGGGTACTGGTGTGGTAGATGAATCGAGAGGACATTAAGTATTGCCTCCTATTGTATACTCAAACCTTCTCTTGTTCCTCCATCATCACTTATTCCAAACTCATCATAATCTAATTTATTCCTTCAAAAGCTACCAAAAAAGAAACTGTCTCAGTATACGAGTAAGTTATCTACTTTATGATATAGGACAGGCGGAAGAATCACTAGTCCCCCAAATTACAGACAAGAGAATATCGATCCCTTTGATATCATGCTATACTATTATAATATGCCCTTGCTCCTTGACACCTGCAAACATCAACAACACCAACCAACAATGTAAAGTGTCCATACATATTCTAAACACATTCCCTTTAATGAACATATAAAGTTGTTTAGATAATTTTTGCACACCCTGTATAATTGTGGAAAAAGGGCATGTAAACCCACTCAGCCATACCTTAACTCAGGGGAAAAATATTGTGCTATAAGCTATAGAGAGGTAAACAGGTCTTATAAAACTGTTACACTGTTTTTTACGTAGAAAGGAATTCAGGATAAAGGTAACTATCCTTGAAATTATTCGCGTAAATGGCAGTAGGCTAAAATATTTTCCTATCAGAGTGAATGTTTATTGGTTCGGATGTTATGGTGACACTTCAAGGCTGCAGAGAAGTTTATTGCCTATAGAGAATTGTGGTTACATCAGTCCTGTATTTACCTTTAAGCTTAAATTCTATGCTATATATATTTTCTATCAAAATATTCAGAAAAGATGCAAATATAGTAGAAGGGTGAACAATTTAGTGAGTACCTTCTCAAACGTCAAAATAATAAACTATACTGGCAATATAAACCCAAACTTCCCTCTCATTCTTACAAATAAACAAATAAACTCTCCTCTGACTAATTGGAAGGTCTCTGATAACTCCAACCTGTGCCACGAATCAGATCCCATATTAGTACTAGTTAGAAGGAATCAGTAGCCCTCCAATTTAGCACAAAATAATCTCCCCTTCATTTTTCCTGGGTCCACCAAAATTGAGTAATTTCTTGGCTTCAAAACTGCCAGTCATCGTGTGAAGTTTGATCATAATCCGTGTGAAAGTTTTTGATCCTGTTCACTCACCAACAAACAAATAAGCAATAATTATTGGTCTAACACTACTACCATTACCACTACTTCTACTAGAAATAATATAAACAATAAACAGCCTCAATATCATAATAATAATGATAATAATAATGATATAAAAAATAAAATAAAAATTAAAATAATAATAATAATAGTAATAATAATAATAATAATAATACGGCTGCTGCTATTCATGTAATTGAATATTAAACTAAAATAAAAAAAGTCCTTATTAATTCCCCTTTCACTTCTGGAATTAACAAGGACTCCTACACAAGTTTATAGAACACCACCACTATGATAATTGCATAAGAACACACACACACACAAACACACACACACACACACACACACACACACACACACACCACCCTCCCTCACCCCACCTCAACACACCGTACGTACGAACGAACGAACAGGCCAGGTGTCCCCGCCCAGAACCACGCCTTTTAAAAGAGGGTGGCTGGAGAATGGCGGGTAGTGTCTGTGTGTACCTGTGCCCGCCAGTCCACAGCCATGCGAGTGCTGCAAGTAAGTGTCCCTGGTGGAAACATTTATACTGAACTCTATACAGCGGTGGTATTATTATGAAAACGAAGGGGAGATACTGCCCTTTGCATCTTAAGGATACAGACAGCTGAATATATCTTGAAGCCAGATCTTCTTATTCAGTTGAGAAAGAAGTACCCTTAAATGACCCCTTCATCTCAGTGACCTGTGTTATTCTGCCTAATGCCAACACAATGTTTTAATAGTCACCTTGTTTCTAAGGCTTTGAGGAATATCCCGTATAACAAGTGAACATACATTAATTAATTCTAAACGACGTCAAACAACTGGCGAAGACAACACGTGTTATAACGGACAATGTTTCACTTCTCAATGCTGTGGTAATAATATCCTTTGATGATGCAAAATGAAAGGAAGCAGTACCTCCCCTTGCGTTATGCCTCCGTTACCTACTTCACAAACTTACGAGCAGCGATTAACTCCTATACTTTGTTGTTGATGTTTATAGGTACTAGGTAGGCTGTGATGTCGTGGTGCTTTATAATAATGGTGA
The DNA here is from genome assembly GCA_033782935.1 of Petrolisthes cinctipes. Taxonomy (NCBI): domain Eukaryota; kingdom Metazoa; phylum Arthropoda; class Malacostraca; order Decapoda; family Porcellanidae; genus Petrolisthes; species Petrolisthes cinctipes. The sequence continues at coordinate 23,701 of JAWQEG010002089.1, read as the reverse complement.
TTCGATAGCTATAGTGATATAACTCTGATGATGTTAGGGGTATGGTGTATAATGTTGGAGCTTTGTGTTATGACGTGGCTATTTATTGTGGTAGTATTGTGAGATGTGGTGTTAACTGTGGGTCATTTGTAGTGTTCTCGGATGGGGGGAGTTGTTGGGTGTTATGTTAAGTTAGTCTTACAGGAGAGGGTCGTGGTGATAGAGGAGTGGGTCGTGATGATAGACGTAAGGTGCTAGAGTGTGTCCAGGTCATAATAATGTGGGTTGCACTGGATTTGGTTGTAGTTAGTAGTAGTAGTGGTGTGGGTCGTCGTCATAGAGTGGGTGTTGATGATAAACGTATGGGTCTTGGTACTAGGAATGAACATAGTGATGGCAGGGTAGTGTTAGAGTTGTCCCTCATGCTAGTTTAGTGTGTGTTATCGAGCCATACATGGTAGTAGTGGTAGTACAAATGTGGTAATAGTTGTTCTGATGTTATCAAATAATGTCTTACACTACGTCATAGCATTACGTAAGGGACCGTTGCTAGATTACAGTAATACTCACGTAACATTTAGCTTTTTATTAATACAATTTACTGTTCAGAAGTCTCGAGTTTAATGTCAGTCTCGCTTTTTGTGTACAACTGTGGGAAAAATATACAATTAAATGCCTCTCACCCCGCTGCCAAACTTTCGTGCTCGTAAATTATGGTTCGTGAGAGAGACAATGAGTAAATTAGAGCTTTCAGAACTCGACCTTAATTAGAGGGGAAAACTGACGGGGACAAATGGGAAACCTGGGAATGCTTTTTATATTTCACGAAGAGCGTTTTCTGTTTCCTGAGAACTTGGAAGGCTACTAATTTCTCCAGACTGTGTCAGGTAGAGGACTAATGAGAAGAAAATTAATAGAAGAAGTAAAAAAAATATATAGGATGATACTGGCAGGAGGAGGGACACAACGAAGATGAGGAACAGGAATAGGAGGAGTGGTGGGAGGGAGAGGGAGGAGGAGTAAACTATGGACAAGACAGGACTAGTGATCTTTGTGACTGCATACTGGAGACTTGAACGCCACCGAGTACGAGAAAGTAGTGATCCTTGGTGTCGAGGTTTTTGCTACACTATTCCTCTCAGTGTCTAGGGCGATCCTCCTGCCTGCATAATGTCTGCTCTCATGACTCATTACTTTTATTACATGCATATCTTCACATGATGAATGACTGTTAAGCGATCACGCGATACAGCCTCCTCTTTGTTATGTCTGAATGGTGTCTTCTGATGTGATGAGTAATTGCTTATAATTATACGCATATTGTACTATTTTGTATATGAAGAACAAGAAAAATAATATAATCTGTCACGTTATGACCAATCTGAGATTAATGGATCATTTAATAACAACATCTGCTGGAGTGACTTCTTACTTTACATAGACATAATTGCACATAATGAATAGAATTTGTGTGATTAACCTAAGTACTGTGATAACTCTGAAATAATGTAGTATTTTTATATGCAATTTAGCGCTATGATAACTGAATTGTATTACCCCATTAAGCACATAATCTATCACAGTATATGGTAAAAGTCTTTTTGGCATTGGTTAAAGGAATCACTTGTAGATAGATCTCCGATGACCATAAAAATCTGACCTCCATAAAACGTACTGAACAAAGTTAACCTCTGACACTAATAATTTCCTTGTGTGTGTAAGTCCTTCTGGTTTATCGTGAGGCATCTACAGTATGTGCTTGAACTGCTCATTTTGATCTACCTGTATCTGGTGTTTGGTAATTGCTTCCTGATCTCTCTCTCTCTCTCTCTCTCTCTCTCTCTCTCTCTCTCTCTCTCTCTCTCTCTCTCTCTCTCTCTCTCTCTCTCTCCACACGTACACACACATATACAAACATAATTACACCCACACCCATATATATATCAATATATATTTAATTGCTAAAAGTTTGGTCCCTGAATGAAACTGAATACTTATATGGATGCAGCATTTTGTTAAGAGCGACTGTTTGTTTTTATATGATCGTGTGCTCGTTTAATTCAATTGAGATACTTGGGTAAAGCCCGAGATGTTTGGTTGAATAACTCCAGGTATTTGTTTGACTGAACCTAAATTTGCAAGGGACTGTAAACTTCATTACATGGCTGCGTGTTTCTTCAAATATAATTGCCTGAATCAAATCGAGTGGTTCTTGAACGTAAAACCGATTGTGTTTTCTTATGAGTTACTGTTTGTTTGAAAAAAAAATTGTCTAATAATGTTTGAATAACTTCGAGTTCCCAATGAAGCTGAAAAGGGCGACTTGCTGCTAGTACCGATGACAACGAAGGGAGAGAGGCCTGACAACAAGTGGAGTGAGTGAGCAATTGAGGGAGGAGCTTACTCTAAATGTCAAGGTAGCGTTACGTCTTTCCTTTCCTACCTCCCTCCCTTCTTCGGGTCAGTCTAGCGGCGAACGAAAATGAAATAGCTATGCAATGAATGGGGTTGAAGAGGCAGGGAAGGTAATGGAAGGAAAAGAAGGGAGTGGACAGAGCATAAGTTGTTATGAGATTAAAGATGTTTCATTTGGTAGAGGATAATGTTGTCATAATAGTCTGTCACCTCGTCACAGTTGATCTGCTAGGAATACAATCAGGTTCTATTATTGTGGTCGGCACCGATTAAACAAAAAAGATTGAAAAGAAATATAATGATAAAAAATACTCATATAACGAAATGATGTCGATATTTTAAGTCAACTTTATACCACAGGAAATGTAATTTGCGAAGCCACTCTTCTCTGTTTTGCATTTAATCCATCCTAAACTGTACTATATGTCCCCCTTCTCTCTCTCTCTCTCTCTCTCTCTCTCTCTCTCTCTCTCTCTCTCTCTCTCTCTCTCTCTCTCTCTCTCTCTCTCTCTCTCTCTCTCTATAACACACACACACACACACACACACAGGTGCACTGTACTATTTTACTTCTATATTCCCAATCGAGCATATTCATTTATACCAGTTTATTAATTTCAAGTGTCATAAATGGGCAACTGAATCATTAAGAGAATACAATGACTCATATCAATGACGACATGGGACATAAGGCAAACATGTCATACATATACATATAAATTGTAAGTATGGATTGTTAATGGCAACGCATTTGTGAGCATGAGTGTGTATGTGTATATACTGTATATATACGCCAGTGCAGTACCATATGCATGTATATATGTATACGTATTCATGTCTGTGTGTGTATATGGAGAATAGGGTACTATTATAAAGTATGCACATCTCTTCTCCCATCCTTCCCAGGACTATGGGTGACATTCTACCCAAACGTCCTCCCTTCCTTACTCCCTTCCTTCCTCCTCTATTTCTCTAACAATTTCTTCCTCCGACTCAAACTTTCCATCGATCATTTCCACTTCTTACTCCAAGGATATTTTACTTATGGTGGAGAAACCCGATGAAGAAACATTGTTATAAAACATCACACCAAAACTTTGAAAAATCAAGAATTTATTTATAGTGCTGACTGAAGTTGGGGACGAATGTTGAAAGAATGTTACGAAAAAAGAGACATATTGATTTGAAGAAAGTATAAGAGAGAAGCAAATGAATGGAGATGAAAAAGGTATTCCTATTTCATAATACTGTACAATCGTGGTCATTAAAACACATCCACATATGGGTATCTCAAACAATTTGCTGTTTAATGTTTCATGTTCACGTATGATGCTATTGTTTTAAGTAGTGGGTAGTAAATAAAAATATGCTACATTGTACTTTACCTGTTTATAGGAAAGTTTATCAGCTAAGGGACAGAGGGAAACTGTCAAACTCTTACGTGAGTTACCCCTAAATGGATGATTATTTTTGACCACGACTGTACGTGACAGTATATTGTATAACAAATGTGACACTAGTACACAAACACATACCAGTATATATACAAATTTATATATATACACAAGTACATACATATACAAATTTATATATATACACAAGTACATACATATACAAGAATAAACACAAACACACACGCGCGTGCCAGCATACAAACAAGTTTAGATAGTTTATAGAATATAGATTCAAATGGAAGTTTACTAGCCTTGGTAGTGGCACTCCTGGTCAGCAGAATGTTTACTAAGAGCGTAGCCAACAATAGGGAATCTTGTTTTACTATGGCGAAAATGCTCTGGCTCCCTTACTCTATTGTTAAGTAACTTTTCTACACGTAATATAACAACTGACAAATTACACATCAATGTCCATAACAAGGTAATAATGAACAAAATCAGGAAAAAAACACTTCAATCTATCTCAAAAGCGTATCTAAGGAAGTAAGATTACAGTGGGGAGACTGGAGGGTTACTGAAACCTGTAAAATATACCAGGAAACGAACTACTTCAGTGTAAGAAATCAGGAACTTTGTTTTGTAGCCTCGTTTGGAGAGATCAGTCAGTAGCCCTCCACTTCCACCACAACACACTATAACCTACATCAGGAATTCGGCTTGAGAAGAAACCAGTGCAATTTTGCCAGGTAAAATGTAAATAAATGAACGAATATATAACTTAATAGAGAGATAAAATAATCAAATAGATAACTAATTAAACGTAATTTACACCACTACTCGGCCTCGGTCTACAGGTGAAGGGTGGTGGAGGTATAGTATGGGTCAAATCACACCCTTGACGGAAAACAGGACAAAAACTAAAAGACGTGCAATAATCCGGACGGGACCCTTGTTGTATGTGCGTGCGTGTGCGTGTGTGCGTGCGTGTGTATGTGTAGAATAGATCCAGGCTACGTACTGTACCTCATTGAATACTTTTTGTAGTCACCGAGTCAGCATCCTAACCTTACTTTGCGCAGAAAATTCACTTCAAACTATGGTACGTAGTGGACAGTGATAGAGATACTGTAAGAAACGATAAATTTAGCTTCAATTTTCTAGTTTGTTACTCAATATGAACTTTGTCGTTGGTTTTCCTTTCCATTGTTCACCTTCTTCTCTGAGGGATAAGGAGTATAATGAGAGAGAGGGAGGAGAGAGAGAGAGAGAGAGAGAGAGAGAGAGAGAGAGAGAGAGAGAGAGAGAGAGAGAGAGAGAGAGAGAGAGAACTGAAGTGAGTGTTATAATGAAAGTGAGAGTGTTGATGGAAGGGGAACGAACCAACCAAGTTAGCTAGTGCAGCGTGACGTCATTGGTGTGTATATACTAAACCACGTTAGACTTGTTTTTCCTTACCTTGTTGACCAGGCTAGAGTGATGTAACCCTTTTTTTTCTCTCTCTCTCTCTCTCTCTCTCTCTCTCTCTCTCTCTCTCTCTCTCTCTCTCTCTCTCTCTCTCTCTCTCTCTCTCTCTCTCTCTCTCTCAAACTGACCTCCACCTCACGCTCTCCACCAACTCCAGTTTTTAGTACTCGTGACGGCGGAGCGAGTGAGGGAGAACCTTGTGTACTTCCCCTTCCCTCCCTCCCTCCCCAACCCTTGACATTAAGATTGCCTGCCCTCCCTTTACACACACACACACACACACACATGTTGCTGCCCCTCCCTCATTTCACATCATTCTCAGTCACTCAATCAATCTGGCCTTTAATTAATCATACTGCCAATCTTTCAATCACTCAGTTTGCCTCTCACTCTCTCATTCCACCTCGTTCTCTTCTCCCTCGTAAATTCTGCCTCTCTTTCCATCAGGTTTTTATCTCTCCTGTGATCGATTCCTTTGTCTTTCTCTCTCACCCTTCCTTTACGCAATCATTATTTGTCTTTCCTCTTTTCACTCAGTTCCACATCTCCTTCACTCACTCCACCTTCTCTTATGCCCTCAATTACTTACTTATTTTTCCTTCCACTTCTTCGTCGTCCACCAATTTCTGTATTTTTTTTCTCTCTCTCTCCTTTATTTACTAATTAATGTTTATCTTTCCCCGTTTCACTCACTCCATCTCTCCCCCGTCCGTTCTACTCCACCTCTACCTCCTTCACTCCCTCCACCTGCAAGTCTCTCCTTATTTTCCTCCTCCCACCAGGGTGAAGGTCAGAGGGAGGGAGGGAGGGAGGGAGGGAGAACGTGGTCGTGAGAGGTTGTAACAGAAAACCCTCCTCTCGTTTGTTGACTGCGGCCACACCAGGCACGGGTCACCCTCACGACCTTACACACACACACACACACACACACCAACTGACATCATGCCTTTTCTCACACCAGACATCACGCAAGTTCTACCCCCACAGTAATCCTGAAACACAACTAGGTTTGCTCTGCCCTACTATTAGCTTGATATACAGATAATTCAGTTCTGACCCGCTGTAATCCTGAAACACAGCTAGTTCTACCATCAATCCTGACACTACACAGACTCTATTCCACGCCACGTCTGACACTACTTAAACAAACTCTGCCCCTCTAATTCTGACACCATAAAGTAGTAAGGAAAGAGAGTAAGGAAGGATGAAGAAGTGCAATGTGGAAAGGAGCGGATGGAAAGTAGATGTAGAGAGAAAGAGTAAGGTGGGAATGAAGACAGGGAAAGGAGAAGGATTGAGAAAGAAAAGTGTGACGGACAGGAAATGAGGGTAATAGATCGCGCAAGACAGGAAGAAAAGGAGTGTATGAGAGAGGAAGAAAAGTGTGTATGAGGGGAAACAAGGTGGAGAACAATACTCAATTACTCAAACTATGGCAAGGGAAGGGAAGGGAAGCTATTTCACCTAGGCCATAAAAGTTACTGTACTGTACAACATTATATTGTTCGGCAAGTTAAAACATGACACTGATAGAACGAAGAAGTAGTCGAAGTACTATTCTTATTGTTACTCACTTGCACACAAGCGCACACATTATATCTTACTATTAAAGATAGAAAAGGAAATTATCTATCATGTGTTCATCCATATATAAACAACACTGTAGATTCATCGTAGAGAGAAAGGTGTAGCTTGAGTGTGTTCTCAGTCATTGGGAGGGTTGCTGATTCCTCCAAACTGTGTCATGTAACAGCCTAGTTCAGTTCAGTGAGCGACAATAGTTGTGTCGTGAAATATAGCGAAAACATAGTATTATGCCTGTGTTCTAAACATCTGCCAGGGCCCGTATTCACAAGAGCAAAGTTAAAATTTTGTTTGCAAGTGTTTATTCATGGCAAGGACTAGGATTTGGCACTGCTTCAAAATCATAATATAAACTCATATCAATAAAATAATGCAAACATACGAACAAGTGAAACTCTGATATGTTTTGTGAATACCGGCCCTTGTATATTACCCAGTGTGACACAGTTTTCATAATGCCTCACAATGTTTCCCTCAAGTACTGAGTTGGACTGGGTTCTTTTGATTAAATTTAATAGTGGGTTTCTAGGGGTTAACAAACAGATATTTATATATACTAAGACAAAATTTTCATTAACCTACACGAAAACAATGGTTGAATATCATCTTTGAGTTACCTTTATGGGTATTAAAATATTTGGCCTCAATTATACCTCAGTAACTGGTATAGGGGATCGGTATTGAGGCACAGTTTGGTAGAATGAGTGACCCTCCAATAGACTGACAACAGATCACTCCCTTGCTTATACTTTATCCCCTCGTGGGTGTGTTTAGGTCTGTATGTAGGGCAACTCAACTCACAATAACAACTCATGATAACACCTCACAATAACACCTCACAATAACAACTCACAATAACACCTCACAATAACACCTCACAATAACAACTCACAATAACACCTCACAATAACACCTCACAATAACAACTCACAATAACACCTCACAATAACAACTCACAATAACACCTCACAATAACAACTCACAATAACAACTCTCTTACTATCATTGGTTTGTCCTGCAAAAAATGAATAAACTCGTCTTAATCATTCTATAGCGCTTGTTGTTACATTGGAGAAAGATAAAGTCGTCTTGGATTGGTTAGAATGTAATAACAAAAACCACCGACACTGGTACACTCACAAGGAAACATCGCTATATATATACATTCTGTGTGAAAGTTGTATATTGACTTTAGGAACTGCAGGTGTGATATTCTATGTTCGCGAGTCCTTCTTCAAAAACAACAACAACAGCAACAATAATACGCTCTCATATGTTTACTCATAGCCTTTAATCTGCCCATCCTTTTAGTACCGTATATTCTTTTGTTGTAGCGTATCCGCCTACTCGCCTGCCAACTCCAGGAAAAGGGATACTCTTTCCAGCTTTTAAATTTGACGTCAGATTTTAAATTTCAGCGTCAGTCTATCTGTGGCAGCTGGTGGTGTTGGTGAGGTCGTATAACTCATTAACCTTTGAAATATAACAAGGTGTCAAGATTAAACGTTGGATGTGGGTGGTGAGTGAGGAAAGGGGATGGTAGAGGTGGGATGGGGAGATGGGATGGGGAAGGACTACGAGGAGAGAGGAGATGAGGGGAAGTAAGAGGGGAGGGGAGATGATAGTGGAGAGAGGAAGCGAGGGGAGTGTAGGAGACGTGGGAGGGAAGGTGAAGTGGGAAGGAAAGACAAGGCAAGAGGAGGTGGAGATAGACGAGGGAATGTGAAAGGGGAGGTGATGGGACGGAATGTGAAAGGGGAGGGGAGGGGAGAAAATGGAATGTGGAAAATGAGGGGAAGGATGGTAGGTGGAAAAGGCGAGAAGAGAGGAGGAGATAAGAGCTAGGGAAGGAGATGAGTATAACTGGAGAGAAAAGAGGAAGAGATAGTAAGCGAGGGAATGTGGGAGGCACGCTGACGTCACACTTGAAGGAACAGAACTCAGCTATGTAGGTGACATATACAAGTAAATTAATTACAGGCGATATATGACACGAAACCCTAGCATAATGAAGGGGAAACACTGCCTCAGCCGCTGCACGTAAAAAGTGGGTGACGTCAAACCTTATTATTGGTACTAAAAGGTGATTATTCCTCATGGTGACTTGTATATACTCAATAATTCATCCCTCACCACCATATGATATAAATAGAACCAGACAATTAAAAGCCATTCTTGACTTCATATGCAGTGAGCCTAAGGCAGTTAGTTAGTTCTTTTCCTCTCTACTGCTGGGAACTGTACCATATAAATGAATACAATGTGAGAAAATGTGAAATGCCTGAGGACAGAATAACAGAAAACACAGATATATAGATAGTCTCGCCTACAGACCTGTTGTTGTGTGGGTGAGGCCAGAAATAAGAGGGAAAGGGAAGGGGAGGTAAAGTAATAGAGGCTGAGATAGGGAGAGATTGTAGGAGAAGTGAGGAAAGAGAGGGGTTCGAAGAAGCGGTGTAGGTAGTGAGAGAGAGAGAGAGAGAGAGAGAGAGAGAGAGAGAGAGAGAGAGAGAGAGAGAGAGAGAGAGAGAGAGAGAGAGAGAGAGTATGGGTGGGTGGGGCAGGAAGTGAAATGAAGTTAGGGGGGAGGGAGAGGACGCAAGAGGTAAGTAGGGGACAGCAGGATATGCAACAGGTAGGGTGTGGCTGACCAGATACGGAAGAGAGAAGGGAAGAAAAGAATTAAGAGAGACAAAGTATAGACGTGAGATGAGATTTCCCTGCGGTATACGTGTTGCAGTTCCCTCGTGAATCATCGCTATTTTCCCTCTCACTTGTTTTCCCCGTGATTAGTTTTTGCCTGAGTTTGTCGAGGTCGTTTCACCCCCTATGCCCCAGTGTTCCCCGCCCCTTGATTGGCAACGTGCGGGTGGTGTTATAATGTTAGTGTTTATTTCCCGTTCCTGATTTGGGGTTTCCTGGTCGCCCATGCTGAGGTCTTGTTCATTTATCTTCACTATACACACACACACACACACACACACACACACACACACACACACACACACACACACACACACACACACACACACACACACACACACACACACATACACATACACACACACACACACACACACACACACACACACAGTAAGTGGAGAACCAGCTGCAAAAAGTGGGACGCGAGGGAAATCCCGAATATTTCAACTGTAATGTTCAGTCACGGATACAAACCACAGGAATTGGGATGCATTCACATTTATCACTGACGAGTAGAAATGGTAGGAATGTAACATAACTAACTAGGTGTACTGTAGCTATAGGTCTATCTGGGAATGGTTTAAACACTTTAAATTGATGGAAAAATACATTATATCATTCTATACCAATCAGTGAAAGGTGTTTACTCTTTTGACCCATATATTGAGGTATCAAATCTCCCCTGGTTTGGTTCATAAAAATAACTTTATGCTAATAAAAGAATTAATAAATAAATCCTTCTTCCTTAATATGAGTTGATAAAGTGTGCCGATGCTTAAGAAAATATGTGTTCAAAATATACATGTAGGGGTTCTGTGAATTTATCTGCAAAATAGAGGCTACTGATTCCCCCAAAGTATTCCAAGAAACGGTTTCCCTCGCTATGTGAACTGTTTCGTGGTAAAGTTTGGAGGCTTCTGTAATCTCCAATTGGCCGAGAGCATCACACCACTCCCTCCCTTCAGACGGGTTGTTGCGAGAGAACCTTCGAGTCAGGCGAGGTCAGAGAGGGGGTCAGGGCCTGGGAGAAGGTCGTCTGGGAGTGGGTAGGGGTGGGTAAGTGGGTGGGGTGGCTGGGTGGGCAAAGGGCGTGGACAAACATATGTGAGGGCAAGGCAGGGCGTGGCAGGGCGGGTTACAGTAATTATTAACAGAGTAGGGCAGGGTAGGGTAGGGTAGGGCAGGGCAGGGAAAGGAGGAGTAGGGAAGGGCAAGAACAGCTGGGGGAAATATATCAATTAATGGCATCCCCAGACAGGGCTAGTTACTGTAATTAATGGCAGGGCAGGGCAGGGCAGGGCAGGGCAGGGCAGGGCAGGGCAGAGGAAAGGAGGGAAAATGGAAAAATGGAATGGAGTGATGGAGGGTAACTGGAAAGGGTGAGAGGAGGGACCGGGAAGGATGGCAAAGGTGAAAGAGTATGTGCGTGGCCAACATTTCTAAATATGGATAAGATTATTTTTCGTTTTTTTTTTTTTTTTTTTTCTGAGCGGGGTGGTGGTGGTGATGGAAGGAATGCAACAAGCTCGTGGTAACCTATTTAAGTGAGTCACCTTATGTGGGCACATTGAAGGGCTGTTGATTCCTCCAAACTATGCTACAAAGCAAACCCCACTACTCGGATACTGAGAATAATAATATTTTTCCTGGTATCTTTGGGAGGAATCAACAGCCATCTAATTCACCTTAAATATATGAACCCTTTAAGCCATAAGAATATTTTTGAATTAAGTGGATGATAATTTTTTGGTGAATTGGAGCCAACTCAGTCCTCAAGACAAAGCAAACACAGATCCCCTAAAAGAATTATGAAGTAACTTGTTTTCTAGCATAGTTTTGTAGGACACAGGAGTCCTTCAGTTCTTCCACACGAGATTAGTCCCTTAGAAACCAAATATATATATATATATATATATATATATATATATATATATATATATATATATATATATATATATATATATGTGTGTGTGTGTGTGTGTGTGTGTGTGTGTGTGTGTGTGTGTGTTACTCATTCTTCTACTTTTGACCCCATGACCACCTGTCCCTTGGGGAGGTCGATCGTGATGTAGGAATAACGTTTTCTTAGATCTTGGGTATATGGCAACACAAACAGGAATGTTGGAGACGCCCCTACTGTACGGGAGGGAGGGAAGGGGGGGAGAAGGGAAGGGATACTGGAGGGGGGGGAGATACTGTAGGGAGGGAAGGAGGGAGGGGACCCTATGATCGTGTATGAGACTTGGTGGCTCGCTCCTAATTCCTCCTGACTATGCCACGAAACAAGCTCCTTCAATATAGATGGTGTTTCGTGGCAATGTTTGAAGGGCTCACTAACCTCCATATTTCTGACTATATCACGGGGTCCCTTAAGGCTTGACTAAGGCAGTAACGGGAGTGGGACGATTTTTTTGGTGACCTCTGACTTGACCCTTCCACTCCGGTATGGCACTACGAGGGGTTGGGTATTGGGTAGGGGAGGAGGGGGTAGGGATTGGTGAGGGAAGAGGTGGGCAGGGAAGAGGAGGAAAAGGGTAGAAAAGGTGGGTGGAGGGATGGGGAGGAGAGGGATGGAGTGTGTGTGTGTGTGTGTGTGTGTGTGTGTGTGTGTGTGATGGAGGGAATAAGTAACAGAAGGAGTGAAAGAGAGTTGGAACGAATGATAGAGTGATGGGAGGAAGAAAAAAAGGGTTGAAAGAAAAACAGAGGGATAGGAGAAAGGAACGAAAGAGTGATAGAAGGAGTGAAAGAGAGTCGAAAAGTTGAAGGGAATAGGGAAGCGAAGGAAGAGAGGAATGAAGGAAGAAGTGAGGGGATGATAGAGTGGAAGGAGTGAATTTAGGAGTGTGTGATTCAACAAGGGGAATTTCCCTAACAAAGCGTGACGGCGTAAGAGAAGGTCCAGGGACAGACACACAACCGACCCGACTACATCCACACACAGCTGCCTATTCCCTGCCACCCTCCATAAATATGACCTTACTCTCTACATACACATACACACCCTTTTAACACACACACATACATACCCTTTTAACATACACAACCTTTCAACACACACACTGAACACACACACTTTTAAAATGCACACTCACGTACTCACGCACACACAAACACTCTTCACACATTAGAAGCACTGCCCACACACCCGTATGCTACCTTCACTACGACCTTACCCTATTGACACACACACACACACCCTCTTAACACACATACACACACCTTCTTATAATAAAATAGATACACACAAACATATTTCCCACTTACCTGTTCGCCCGCCCTCATTGTGACCTTACCCTCTTGACATACACAGATATACTCACATCATACAAATACTCTCGAAAACACACACACACACACACACACACACACACACACACACACACACAAACACACACACACACACACACACACACACACACACACACACAAACACACACACACACACACACACACACACACACACACACACACACACACACACACACACACACACACACACACACACACACACACACACACACACACACACACACACACACACACCTGACCCCTTAGCACGCTCCACTGAACTAATATTTATTTTGAATTTCGGGCAACAGAATTATGGAACTGTATAACTGAGGTAGGGTCAAGGCAAGGCTGAGCACAACAACAACAACAACAACAACATTACATCATCTGCTGCATTATTAACTCTCTCGGGTATGAACCATAAATATTCCGATCCATCTCGTATACGAATATCGATACAGTGTTGTCAAGGCATTACAGCAGACCTTCAGTACCTACGAGAACCAGATCCTTTTAACTGGTTTCGTTCTCTATATCCAAGTTATAATAAGGACATATTAGTAAGTGAAATAGTAATAATAATCTTTTGCCTTTTGTCTTTGTCCTCCTCAATCTATACTGTCCATTTAATACAAGTGTGTGTGTGTGTGTGCGTGTGTGTGTGTGTGTGTGCTTCATGTCGTAGTGGTGTGGACGCCAGTTACATCACGTACACTGGAGTTATTAATATTGTATTTTGTATAGTTTGCTGTTCTTTCTACTGTGAACAATTTATTTTCACTGACGATGGAAGCAAAATATTTGAGTTGCTACAACATAATAGCAACTTAATTTTCTGTCTTAATGTTCGTGAGTGACTGAGTGGGAGTGCATAAATACCTTGATGTGCGAGTACAGTTTTCCTATGTGTGTGTGAGTGTGTGTGTGTGTGTGTTTGTGTGTGTGTGGGTGTTTGTTTGTGTGTGTGTGTGTGTGTTTGTTTGTGTATATGTATGTGTGTGCCGGCTTGCGTACGTGAGTGGGCGTATGTGAGTGTGCATGTGTTTATCCCTGGAAGCCTCAGGCCACACCTGGCGTTCCTTTGACCGCCTGGGAATACGTTCTGGGAACTCAAACTCACACAAAAATATTAGAAACTGTGGAGGATGGGAATATAATTGAGTTGAAAGGAAGGCAGGCAGTCAGTCAGCAGAGTTCAAAGGATGGGAAAGGGGAGAGGAAACGAGGAAGCAGGAGTGTGTAGAATGAAAGGAAAGACGACGGGAGGTGGAGGAGGAGTACATGCAAGGAACGATAGAATGGAGGAAAGATGAAACACAGTCACCACAACAAATAACGAGCTGAAGTTTTCAGAAAAACATTTAGGACTGACAAATAAATGTTACAGTTATTGTACACTTGACTTCCTTCAAAAATTGTGATGCAGTGATACAATCCCCTCGATGCTTCATAATTACAAAAACTTTATTCAAGGCCTAGATAAAAATAGGAAGATAAAGTCGGGATCTAAAATTCTAACCTACTCCTGTTTCCAGTCCTTGAACACAACACTGAATGAACGAGTTGCAACAGTAAACACCAGCGGTTTCATAAACTAATTCAGGGGCGCACCAAATGATTCGGAATTTCCACTAACATCAGATGGACATTTTGGACTGGACTGCGGTCTCACTGCCACGCCAACGTACAGTATTAAAGGGGGAAGCTTCAACGAAATACAGTATACGTGATGTAGCTGGCGTCCACACCACCACGACACGAAGCACACACACACACACACACACACACACACACACACACACACACACACACACACACACACACACACACACACACACACACACACACACACACACACACACACAAACACACAAACACACACACACACACACAAACACACAAACACACACACACACACACACACACACACACACACACACACACACACACACACACACACAAACAAACATGTATTAAATGGACAGTATAGATTGAGGAGGGTGAATATAACAGGCAAAGGGTTGTTATTATTATTTCGCTTATTATTATGTCCTTACCATCACCACTGTTTTGTATTATTCTCTGTCTAACCACAACTACCATTAAGGCCACCATCACCACCACCATCATCACCACCACCACCACCATCAAAGCCACTATGACCACTATCACCACCACCATTATCCCCATCACCACCACCACCCCCAAAACCACTGTCACCATCACCACAACCATCCCCACTACCACTATTATTATCACTATTTTCATCATCACCATCATTAGCACACTATGACCCCTATTCACCATTCTCCTCCTCTCATCATGTGTCACCAGCACTGTCAGAGTAGAGGCTGCCCTTGTCGTGTGTGTGTGTGTGTGTGTGTGTGTGTGTGTACCCAACTCCTCAATTGTCCACCTCGCCAAGCATCACTCACCTCGACTCCCCCCTCCTCTCTCTCTCTCTCTCTCTCTCTCTCTCTCTCTCTCTCTCTCCTTGTCAATTACGAACCTGACTGCTCTTCTCTCTCTCTCTCTCTCTCTCTCTCTCTCTCTCTCTCTCTCTCTCTCTCTCTCTCTCTCTCACACACACACACAATTGAACTCTCACACTCACACGCTCACTCTCACACACACTCGCACTCATCAATTAATGATTGTCCCCCTCGCCACGCATCACTCAACTCGACCCTCTCTTTCTCTCGTTGTCATGCTGTGTAGCCTACCCACTATTTTTTTCTCTCTCTTTTCCTCTTTCTCTCTCTCTCTCTCTCTCTCTCTCTCTCTCTCTCTCTCTCTCTCTCTCTCTCTCTCTCTCTCTCTCTCTCTCTCTCTCTCTCTCTCTCTCTCCTCTCTCTCTCTCTCTCTCTCCTCTCTCTCTCTCTCTCTCTCTCTCTCTCTCTCTGTTCACTATTCGACACCTCCATGACAGGATGAACAATTATTTATATTATAGAGTAATCAATATTTTTGGTTGGTGGAATAGGAGAGCTATACCAATTCAACCTAACCATGCCAATAAACAAAAACAAAAATCACTTCAGCATATCTATCGACCAGTAATGATCTGCCTTGTAAATTGTAACCGGAGGAATCATTTGCCCTCCAGATCGTCCACAAAGGATTTCCCCCATAAGTAGGGCAGCGTGTCGTGTGACTATGTAAAAAAAAAAAAAAAAATAAGGTAAGGGAGAGACAAAAAATTATGTGACCCTGATCCCACGCTGGACACACCTAGACCAGTTTCAGGTTTCTCTTCCTTCCTCTTACTACCCTTCTCCCTTACCCTTCTGTGCCCTCCTTTCCTCTCCTCTCCCTCACTCGTTATTCTCTCTCTCTCTCTCTCTCTCTCTCTCTCTCTCTCTCTCTCTCTCTCTCTCTCTCTCTCTCTCTTTCTCTCTCTCTCTCTCTCTCTCTTTCCCAAGGTACTCCCGCGTGTACCCTTTTGCCAGCCATCTACTTCCTTCTTTGACCACACCCAATTACCAGGATCAAACCCCCTCCCCCCCTCCAAACCCAACCCTAACAACAGCCCTGTCATTAGAATCCACCCTCCCTTGCACTTCCTCATTGTCCTCTCCTATCCCCATTCTCCTCCTTCTCCTCCTCCTCGAATCCCTTCTTATTATCACCTCCCTATTCTTCTCTTTTGGTCCTCCCTCTTCCCCTTCCTCTTGTATCCTTCTCTTTCTCCTCCCACTTCTCCTCCCACTTCTTCCTTCACCTCCTCCTCTTCTTTCCACACACTCACCCACCTACTTGCTCACTCACTCTCCATTTTCTTGTGCCCTGGATGTGTGTACACCAGAAGGTTCCAAGGTCACACTCTCACTGCAAGGCGTCTGTATGTCTGTCTGTCTGTCTGGGGAGTTGCAGCTCATCTTGTGTGTGTGCTTGTTGGTTTGTTTGTGTGTGTGTGTGTGTGTGTGTGTGTGTGTGTGTGTGTGTGTGTGTGTGTGTGTGTGTTTGTTTGTTTCTTTGTTTCTGAGGGTCTGGCAGTATACTGATTCCTCCATACATATCAGTGTTACTAATAGGTGATCTGTTTCGTTACATTGTTTGGAGGATTCAGTCGTCCTCTAATTCCCCGAAATTACAGGATGAGATTAACATAAATTATAGTAGCCTGCCTGTTGCATGGAATAGCTTGGAGAAGAAAACAGATGCTCCAGATTTACCAGCACTCTATACTAAACCAACGAAGCACAAAAGACCACCACTTTATTAATTAAGAGAAAAGTTGTCCAGGATGACTAACGATGCATTCCCTGGCAAGTTCCCATCCAGTCAGCATAAGTAATTGGTCAACAACATCACCATTATCATCAACAAGATCATTATTATCGTCATTATCGTCATCATTATCGTAATCATCACCATTATCACCATTATCGTCATCATTATCATCATTATCACAATTATCATCATCATCACCCTTATCGTAATCATTATCATCACAATTATCATCACCATCATCATCATCATCATCAAGGACTCATTTCTCTTTTTCCACACCCTCTTCCGAGAGGTGAATAAATATTTAGCCAGAGTAGTACGGTCCATTAAGGGAATCATTATAGGTGTGTGTCAGGTGGAGGGCTACTAAATCTTCCAAACCATTCCAAGTAACAGGCTACGTAAATAGAGTTCATATTTTTGGTCTGTTTCTTCTCGTAGCTTGGAAAATTCAGTATCTTCAAGTGCCCTCAAGATTATGATCATCTCACACCCACCAACATTATTATTATTATTATTATTATTATTATTATTATTATTATTATTTTATTTTATTACAATGGAAGCAATGTGGAAGAGAAGCATGGAAGAGTATCAGGCGTTGGAGGTAAGACGTCTGGACAAAAACAAAGTGTCTGTATAGCCCTAAAACAATTAACAAGTTGCTATCGTACGCGTCGCTCTAAAAACTCGTTCCGACCCCCCCAGAGATGAGTCCCAAGAGAACATCCACTGTGTCTTCCATCAGTAATTGCGTTGTAAGCGAGACGAAGCCTTTCAGCAAGTTTTTTTTTTTTTTTTTTTTTTTTTTTTTTTTTTTAAGGGTTTGAGTGAGGGAAGATGAAAGAAGGTTGGGAGGATGGTGTGCTCGAGAAAGGGAGAAGAAGAGGATGTGGATGAGGGAAGGAGAATAATTATATATTTATTTTGTATTTTCTTGAGGGAGCGAGTGAGGGAAGAAGGAAATATGGTATGGTCGACAAGAGGAGAGGGAGAGTATGTGGATGAAGGGAAGGAGAAAATCTACTACAGAGTTAATTAATTAAGAGAGGGAGAGTAATAGAAAGAGAAGAGAGGCAAGGGTAGTCCGTGCATCATGCAATACTATTTTGTTATCATTCAGTACTGCTGTAGGAAAATTGCTATCCAATATTTTCCCTCATCAGAGAGAAAGAAAGTCCTAACCAGAAAATTAAATATTTTCAGGGAGAATGCTATGATAAATTGTGTCTCATTCCTTCAACAATGACAAATTATTCTTCCAAACAAATTTTCTTGTCAAAGGGATTGACGTTCATTGACTAAATATTATTCAGGAACCTATAGGTATCGGTATACATTTTGGAGTACTTACTGGGGCTGACGTTAGCATATTTAAAAAGATAAAATATAACCAATATTTTAGATAAGCACTTCCCTCCCCATTTAGTAAAACTGACTTTGCCTCGTGTTATAGTGAAAGAGTTCCTTACTGGACAACGAGGTAATTGAAAGGAAGTAGACTACCTTAGTATATTGGTAGGAGATCCGTTTTCTGGCACTGTTTGGAGGGCTACGTAGACTCCATTTTGCCCAGAGGAGATTAGCCCCACTGAAAGTGATTTAGTTTACTCATAAACAAGAACAAAAAATCGACGGTTGTCCACTTATGAAACGATGATGCCTTTTTTGTGAGATCGAAGGACACCACTCAAGGAGCTTACAACTTAATTATCAACCTCGTTTTTTCCTTCATTCTCCTCCGACCTTGAGGGGGTAATCTGTTGTGAGAGAAGTGGAACATACATAAGACCTATCAAACTAGGACACAAAAACAGCTCCCCTTCTCTTACGGTGGGTTAATCAGTTTCCTGCATAGTATAGATAGATAGATAGATAAGTTAGTAACCTTCAAGTTCGTCCACGATAAATAGTCATTATCCCTTTAAAATACGAAATAGCCTTCCAATTCGCCCACGACTTAGTCACCACCGTAAAACATGCAGGGTAAGAAAGAGGTGGACCAAAGGTAGGCAGGTAAGAGCATCATCCAGGTATAGGCTTCGTCATCCATCCAGGCATCTGTGGCGAAGGTGAACCGCCTCTGCCACGCCCTTGTTCGTCCACGCTATCACAACTCTCGTTTTCTGGGATGGAGTGTCGTGGTGCAGCAAAAACTGGTTCCCTGTGTGACCCTTCCTCCCTTCAGCATTCCATTAAAACGCCTTCCCTCCCTCCCTTCCCTTCTTTTATCTGTACACTCCTTCCCTCCCTTCTTTCCTCTTACCACGCGTTACCTCTGCTCCCTCCCTCTCTGTCTTTCCCTCCCTCCCTTCCCCTCTTTCCATTGTTCACTCCTTCCCTCCCTCCTTTCCTCTTTCCACGTGTTACCTCTGCTCCCTCCCTCTCTGTACTTCCCTCCTTCCCTTCCCTCTGTACACTCCTTCCTTTACTCCCTCCCTCCCTCTTTCCACGCGTTATCTCTGCTCTTGCCTTCTGTCTCTCTTATTCCTTCTCCCTCCCTCCCTCCCTCCTTCCTTCCTTCCACGAGTTACTTCTGCTCCCTCCTTCCCTCCACGAATTCCCTTGGCCTCCCTCTCCCTTCTTCCCTCCAGCATTTCCCTTTTCTCCCTCCCATCCTCCACTGGTTCAGTCTGTATGTCTATTTATTTATCTATCTATATCTATCTATCCATCCACATATTCTTTTATCTGTTTGTCTGTCAATCTATGTATTTACCAATCTTTATCTCTTTCTGTCTCTGTCCATCTATATATCTATTTACCATTACCTCTCTATCAATCTCTTTAGCTATACAATCATCTCTATCTCTTTAGCTATACAAACATCTCTATCTCTATGTGTCTATCTATCTATCTCAGTATCTATCAATCTCAGTATCTATTTATCTACCTATCTTTGCACCTACTCTCACTACATCAGAAATGGTGTAATTATATTATCATAAGTGTGCATAGTTTTTTATGCTGTGACATAGTGTTATATCAGTTTGATTATGTAACAAGACTATATACCAATGTCACACATCTCTCATGAGGCTGGATTGTACGAACGCATGTACGCACAGGTAAGAACACACACATAATAGTCCCACTCTCCAGTACATGCATGACCTACTCTCATCACACACACACACACACACACACACACACACACACACACACACACATTGGGTTCATTTTCAATCACATTTCACACACACACACACACACACACACACACACACACACACACACACCTGAGAGCCTGGTATAGAGTTTCAGTGTTTGTGTTGCTGGTGGCAAGGCCGCCTCATATGTGAACTTCCGATGACCTTATATATAATGGTGGTGGGAGGGAGGGAAGGAAGGAGGGAGTAAAGGAGAGATTGAGAGAGGGACGGGGAGAGAGATGGAGGGAGGGAGGGATGGGGAGAGAGATTGAGGAAAGGAGGGAAGGATAGAAGCCTGGTGGAGGGAGGGAGGGATAGAAGCCTGGTGGAGGGAGGGAGGGATAGAAGCCTGGTGTTGGGAGGGAGGGTGGACAGGATGGATGGATGGAGGGATGGATGAATAGAGGCCTGGGGGAAGAGGGGTAAGACTACTAATGTTGTAGTTGATCTCCTCTTTTCATCTTTTTCATAACACATGCCGTAAGGGGAGTATTGCCTGTGTTAATGTGGTCAGTACATTAATGGTTTGGGCATCCCTTATTCCCATGCTACTCTCTTTCTATTCTTCAACTGTATCTTCTGTTTTTGTTTCCTCCATGCTTGCTATCCCTCATCTCCATCCCTCGTGCTTCAGCGTCTTCCACGTTTAGTGCGGTCTGTCTGCTTTCGTCCTCTTTGACTCTTTTATAACACAGAACTAATTACGTGCAGTACATTGTAAATCAACTAATGATACATAGTTCTGCAACACCTGCGAAGAAAACGGCCTCTATAGAAATGATGCGAGACTATAGCCGTTGGGCTCTCTATGTTGGTTTGAGAGATTCATTCAGATAACTCAGTATTATTTATCTGATACAAAATATTAACTGTGACTGTACTGTACAAATAGTTATCTTGCAAAGAGAGAAGATGTAAGCCGTCTGAGAAAGTGATCATTGCCAAGAATATCAGAGTATGATTGAGTTACATAATAATATTTGAGCTCCTGTATAATACATACAGTTTATAACAACTTTTCCATCACCTTATATTTCCAACAACAATGCTCACACCACTTTTTCTTTTTCTCTTCTTCAGGTATTGTTGGTGGTTGCCTTCGGGGCGGTGTTGGCGCCGGAGAATGGAGGAGTGTTGATGGTTGGGCAGCTCCCAGGAGGGTAAACCACTCCTACTCTGTGGTGTACAATACCCGACCAAACGCTGCCTACGCCTATAGCACCAACCACGCCTCCTCTAGCTCCAAGGGCGCTACTACCACCAATGCCCTGGCACTCCCCGCGGTACAAAAATCTGCAGCAGCAACGCAGAGGCAGGGTGAGTAAGGTCTGGGTAAGGGAAGGTGGAGGGAGGCTTGTATTAAAATGGAGGCACATTTCAACAGTCAAATCATATTGGAAGCCTACTTATTACTGTAAACTGTATCCTAAAACACAGACCCTCATTATAGGTGATCTGTTTTGTGACACTGTTTGGAGGTATCAGGAGCCTCTAATTCACCAACGTCATTTCTTTCTTAGTATAAGTTGGAAATTGACGACACTGCCACAAGGGTGAAATATGCTATTTCAAACTTTTAGCTTTGATTTTGTAGGTTTCCCTGGCGTGATAAGCTTGTCTAACTCTAGGTAATATATATATATATATATATTTCACTGAAAGTCAAATAATCATCTCCAACATCTTCATCCTTACTACGAACTATGCTCCTTCAAACGCAATGTGACGAGGAATTTCGAACAAAATATGACATGATATTGGATCTCACTCACTTTTTCTTTAACAGGCGAGGACATTAAGCGGGTGTTTTTTGCCGTTAGTTCTCACCTTCTCACTACAGAAAAACAATCTCCTACTCCACCACCATCAATACCAATAGACATTTCCACTCACACCCTTACATCAATATTCATTCTCATTTCCACTACCATCTCCAATCTCACATCACCCTCATTTCCACCATCTTTTTTTACTATAATTTATATCTTTATTTCCACCCTAAGACAGACCGTTATCTCCCAAAATCACCTCCACCATCACCATCTCTCCCACTTCCATCTCAACCACCTAACACCTCCACTCTCACTATTACCTTGAACCGCACTACCACTTCCACTCTCATCTTTACCCTCATCTCCACCATCGCCTCCATCATCACTATCATCGCTTCCTTCGTCCCCAACCTCATTTATAATTCCTCCGGTGCTCGGGTATACGTTGAGCCGGGTTCACTATTCTTAAGTCAATTTTAACGAGACTAAAGATGAGGGTCAGAGGTGCCAGGATAAAAGTGCCAGGGTTAGAGTGCCAGAGGATAGAGTGTCAATAGATAGAGTGCCATGACATTGAGTACAAGCAATATAGAAATGATATGTCAGGGAAAAACGTGCCAGGAGTGAGAGAGGAACAGGAATGAGGAAAAATGAGAGTGCCATTGACAGAGTGCCATGGGATAGAGTGCCATACGTTTAAGCATCAAGGGGCTGAGTACAACAAATATGAAATGTATTAGTTTTCGTCTGTCGTATTTTTGCTCTTCAAAAATGGTTCAGTCCTCGAGTGCTCCACATTGGCATTAACCTGCTATATATAAATTAATTCTCAGGCTTGAATTGGGGATTGAATGTGAGTGTGACCGATTTCACTGGGTATTCTATCTTTTCCGACTGTTTTCTGCTTCCTCCTTTCCACCCTGGCTCTGGAACCTACCCCAACCCTTGAGAAATGGGAAATGGATTAATAATGATGATGATTGATGATGATATATTGGCAGTGAGAATATTAGATATGTTCTAAGCTTGAGTGTCGAGACTGATGGGAGTGTCAGCAGGAAAGTGATCTACCGCGCCTCTGACATTTATAAAAACACACTCCTTTGTCATATTGATCATGGATTTAAGCCCAAGGATCACCACCTGGATGCAATCACATAAAACCTTTTCTGATGACACGACCAACTTCCTGTTCCGGCTAAAGGTCATCATAGTGCGCTTCTATGTTTTCCGTAAAGAGTGATTGTTGGAGTTTCTTTTTAACATTCCGAGTGGTGTCACCTTCTGACATTTCTCATGTTACAAACTCCAAACGATATTGTGATGCCGGAAAACAATGCACACTGTTAGGATAATAATTCTGCTGTGGACAATTTGAAGTCGGATAACTGATTCCTTCATACTACGGTGTACAAAACAGGTCCTTCACTCGTGTAATGAGGCACTAATGTGTTTTCCTGCGTAGTGGCGAAACTAGTAACCCCTCCAATTCGACAACAACAAACGACCCCATTAAATCTATTATTACCTTTTATTAACAATTAGCATCATAGCAAACTATTAAAGACTATATTATTTACCGAGGATAACCACTGGCATTAAAAAAAACAAGATAAATTCAAGATGATAGAGATGCGGCAATGGATATTGTTCTCGCTTTACTGGCGAATGTGGGAAAGTCATCACAGAGGTCATGGATATACTAAAAGTT
>JAWQEG010002088.1:0-90000 GCA_033782935.1 Petrolisthes cinctipes | reverse complement strand
TAAGGAATTATTATTTACCAAAAGCTGAGTATCCGCATTCACAATATCTATCAAACAGTTAGATAATGATGATCACAGCATAGTTTACTCATCAAATTCATTAAATAATTCAGCAAAAAGTAATTTACACGGCTAAGATTCTTTCGTTCGCATGCTTACAAACCACTACGAACCACTGTGGAATCGACCCTATGTACAGTCGTGGTCAAAAATAATCATCCACATAATATTATACGTAACTTTATAACAATTTGCTGTCTAATGTTTTCATGTTCACATGTAATGTTATTGTTTTAAGTAGTGTATAGCTGCTTGTATTAAATTAAACGATGGTACTTAACCTATTTATTGGAAAGTTTATCAACTAAGGAACAGAGGGAAGCTGTCAAAATCTGACGTGAGTTACTCTTATATGGATGATTTATTGACCACCACTGTATGTTTCAATGTAACCGAATGTGTATAATTTATTGCTTATTGATCCTTACTGATGTTGTATATGCTGCTGTTTTTATTATGTGTTTGTGTGTGTGTGTGTACAGCCACAATCAAATAACCAACGACACTTTCCTTCCATCATGTACATTTAATCAGTATCACATCAAAATATAATCATACAACAACACCTTATGTCAACTCAACCCTCTCAATTATTATTTTTATTATGAGGTGCTGCAAAATCATACACGTGTTGTTCTTTATTACCAAGATTATTATTATTTTTATTATGAGGTGCTGCAAAATCATACACGTGTTGTTCTTTATTACCAAGATTATTATTATTTTTATTATGAGGTGCTGCAAAATCATACACGTGTTGTTCTTTATTACCAAGATTATTATTATTATTATTATGAGGTGCTGCAAAATCATAGACGTGTTGTTCTTTATTACCAAGATATTTACTACGATGGGAGGAATGTGTCGGTGGATATTTGATTGTGTCTGTGCACCCGAGCTCGTAAATTCGCGACCACGTACTTAGATGTTTATGTCATTTGAGCTGGTAACATTTATTTGGGACCATCTACTTAGATGTTTATGCCATTTGAGCTCGTAACATTTATTTGGGACCACGTGCTTAGATGTTTATGCCATTTGAGCTGGTAACACTTATTTGGGACCACGTGCTTAGATGTTTATGCCATTTGAGCTGGTAACACTTATTTGGGGAGGAATCAGAGTAGGTGGAACATAGTAGAGAGACATAATACAATCTTTCACCTATAATGACACCTTCCCTACACAGTGTTACCAGCTCAGATGACATAAACATAGTAGAGAGACATAATACAATCTTTCACCTATAATGACACCTTCCCTACACAGTGTTACCAGCTCAGATGACATAAACATTTTGAGGACGTGGTCGAGAATTTACGAGCTCAAGTGTACATTGGAATACCTTGATTCACCTAAAGTATGCCAGGAAATAATGCCAGTAGAGTAAAAAATAATTGTGGCCTGATATTGCTGGGAATAATTTGTTGGAATTATTTGCTTTGATTGTAACCTGTGATTTAATAAAAACAAAAAGTTTGAATTTTTTTCTGCAGATCAGTGTTTTATTATCAGTCCTCCTTTGTTTATTAAGAACCCTGTGATCGTGTAGGAAAATTGGTGGCGTCTGATTTCTCCTGTCTATGCCACGAAACAAACAACCTCTTTCCATATAGGTGTGTGTGTGTGTGTGTGTGTGTAAATTGGAGGCTTCTGATTCCTCCTGTCTATGCCACGAAACAAACAAGCTCTTTCCATATAGGTGTGTGTGTGTGTATGTGTGTGTATGAAAATTGGAGGCTTCTGATTCCTTCTGACCATGCCACGAAACAAGCTCCTTCCATTATGTGGTGTTTCCTGGCAATGTTTGGAGGACTCATTTATCTGACTACAACACAGGGTTCCTTAAAGTAAGAAATAAAAAGTACTGAAAGCGTCGGTGACGAAAGTGAATTTAGCTAAACATGGCTGGGAGAAATACTAGTCAAAAAGGAACATCACATGATACAACAGAGAGAGGTGAAGAAGGGAGGGATAATAAAGGGAAAGGAAGAGAATATGAACTTCAAATTAAAAGGGTTACACAAATGGAATAAAATATTGAGGAGAATTTCAAGAGATGGAAGGAAATGGTACAAGAGATGAAGGAAGTAAAGGTGTTATTAAGGAATAAGATGGACAAATGAGTGGTTGGTTAGTAGTTAGTGTGTGTGTGTGTGTGTGTGTGTGTGTGTGGTTAGTATTTAAAGTATGTGTGTGTGATGCAGTGGTTGGTTGGTTAGTATTTAAAGTGTGTGTGTGTGATGCAGTGGTTGGTTGGTTAGTATTTAAAGTAATTGTGTGTGTGTGTGTGTGTGTGTGTGTGTGTGTGTGTGTATATGATGCAGTGGTTGGTTGTTGGTTAAGTATTTAAAGTAAGTGTGTGTGTGTGTGTGTGTGTGTGTGTGTGTGTGTACCAAGTAGAGATAGTTAGTTTTAAGCTGGATGAAGTTAGATTAAGTCATTATAGGTTAGGTTAGACCAAGATTAAATTATGCTTAGCGTAGAACAGGCTATAGATGAGATTAGGTTAGGTTAGGTTAAGTTAGGTTAGGGTAGGTTAGGTTAGGTTAGGGTAGGTTAGGTTAGGTTAGGTTAGGTTACGGTAGCTTAGGTTAGGTTAGGTTAGGTTAGGATATGTTAGCTTAGGTTAGCTTAGGTTAGGTTAGGGTAGGGTAGCTTAGGTTAGGATAGGTTAGGGTAGGTTAGGTTAGGATAGGTTAGGTTAGGGTAGGTTAGGTTAGGTTAGCTTAGGTTAGGTTAGGTTAGGTTAGGATATGTTAGCTTAGGTTAGGTTTGGGTAGGTTAGGTTAGGTTAGGATAGGTTAGGGTAGGTTAGGTTAGGATAGGTTAGGTTAGGTTAGGTTAGGTTAGGTTAGGTTAGGTTAGGATAGGGTAGAGGGTCAAACAAATGAGCACTCAAGTAACGGAATTAAGTGATATAATCATTTGTCAGATATAATGGTGAGAGGGACACCATAGCGGGAGATCCAGGTGGAGATGAAGGCTTTGGCAACAGTGGTGGTGTTGATGACGGTGAGAGGTGACACTTCTGGCCATCTGGTGAAGCGGTCCACACAGGTGAGGAGGTATCTGCAATTTTCAGAGGGAGGAAGGGGACCTACCAGGTCGATGTGAACGTGGTCAAACTTAGCAGAGGGCGGTAGGAAGGTTGCTGGAGGCGACTTGGTGTGTTTGTTGATTTTACTGGCTTGGCAGTGTTGGCAGGAGCGGGTCCACTCTCTTACATCCTTGTTGATTCCAGTCCACACAAATCTTGAGGTTAGGAGCTGTTGAGAAGCACGAATACCTGGGTGGGAGAGACTGTGGAGTTGGGAGAAGAAGAGGAATCTGTGATTCTTAGGAACATAAGGGCAGAGAGAACCAGTGGAAGAGTCTGCGAAGAGAGAAACATTAGTGCCGGGGTAGTCAACCTTTTTCATTTGCAGGGTGGGGTTCGCTGGGAGTTGCGTCAACTCTGGGTCATCAGTTTGATGGGCGGTGATAGCGGCGTAGTTGATGAGGGTTGCTGAGTTGCGCGAACGTGAGAGGGTGTCTGCAGGCACGTTTTCACCTTTGATATACCGAATGTCAGTGGGTAATTGTGAAATGTAAGAAGTGTGGCGTACTTGTCTTGGTGTGTAGGAGTTCTTGTTGTTGAATGTGGAGGCGAGAGGTTTGTGATCAGTCAAAACATGAAAAAGCCTACCTTCGAGGAAGTAACGGAAGTGTTTGATGGCTTTATAGATGGCGAGAAGTTCTCTGTCGAAAGTACTGTATCTTGATTCCGCTGGAGATAGTTTCTTGGAGAAGAAGGCGAGCGGCTTCCAGTCATCATCGTGGTGTTGCTGTAGGATGGCACCCATACCTGTGTCAGATGCGTCAGTGCAGATGGCTGTAATGGCATCTGGAGTAGGGAAGCAGTGGGAGGTGGCTTCTCCAATGGCGTTGGTAGCATTGGTGTAGGCTTGCTCGGTAGTGTTTGTCCATGTTAGTGTTATTGACTGACCTCTCTTGCAGGCTGAAGGAGTGCTGCACAGTGTGGGATGAACCTGTTGTAGTAGTTGAGCATTCCCAGGAAGCGTTTTAGTTCGCATTGAGTCTTGGGTCTTGGGAACTGCTGGATGGCTTCCTGTCTTGAAGGTGTGGGAGAGATACCAGAGGAGGAAACAGTGTGTCCAAGGAATTGGGTAGAGTTGACACTGAAGGAGGACTTGGCAGTGTTAAGTTGTACCGGTATACCGTAAGTTTGGAATCTCTCAAATACCTGTGTAAGATGTTGCTGGTGAGTTTTTTCGTCGGGGCTGACGATGAGGACGTTAACATAGGCGAAGCAGAAGGGCAGTCCGCGTAGTACTTTGTCGATAAATCTCTGGAAGGTCTATGCAGAGTTCTTGAGACCAAAGGGCATCCTGACATATATAAATAAACCAAAATGGGTGATGATGGCTGTTTTAGGAATATCATCAGGGTTCACAGGGAATTGGTGGAAGGCTTTGACGAGGTCGAGATTAGAAAAGATGGTTATGCCAGAAAGTTGGGAAGATAAATCTTGGATGTTAGGGATAGGGTATCTGTCTATAATAGTCTTACTGTTAAGTGCTCTGTAGTTGCCGGAGGGTCTGATGTCACCGTTCTTCTTGTTAACAATGTGGAGTGGAGAAGCCCAGTTGCTTGAACTTGTTTGGATGATACCTCAGTCGAGGAAGGACTCGAATTCAGCCTTGGCAAGTTTATACCGTTCATGGGCGAGACTTCTGGCCTTGACATAGGTGGGGGCTTCAGTGGTCTCCATGTAGTGAAGGGCGTGGTGCTTGGCTGGCGTGACTGCAGAGTATGGCTATGTAAGAGAGGGGTAAGACTTGAGTAAGGATGCATACCTGTTGTTAGCTGAAGACAGCTGTGTGCTTGAACCTTTGGCGATCGAAGTGTTGGCGGATATTCTGGTGAGTGGATCGTACAACTTGCGGGTCTTGAGGTTGATGGAGAGATTGTAGTGTGTGAGGAAGTCAGCACCAAGTATGGGTTGGGAGACATCAGAGACGTAGAAGGCCCACTCAAACGCTCGTCGTAGATGGAGTTCAACCTTGAGGGTAAGCTTGGTGTCGACTGGTATGGTGGAAACGTTGGCTGCAAAGAGTGAAATGATGGGTGGTAGTCTCCTTTGGCTGGCTGTAGCAGAGAGAACACTAATCTCGGCGCCTGTGTCTACTAAGAAAAACTTATGGTTGAGTGGATCTCAGATGTGGAAGAGTGTGGACTTCCGTTTGCAGGCACTATGGACCACTAGTGACTGCTGGTGTCGTTTCCCGAATTAAATGAACAGGGTTGCTGGCAATGGTGTACATATTGACCAAAACGATTATGATTGAAGCACATACCGTTACTGTTGGAGTTGGTGGAGTTGTTGCAGGAGTCTCTGCTGCAAAACCTGTGGCGTCCTGGAGTTGGAGAGCAGGCCCGAGACTGTTGTTGTACTTGAATTGTCAACTCACTTACTTGTGGTTCCAGGCTGAAGATGAAGTCCTTGAGTTGGGTGATTTCGTTTGATGAGGTGATGTGGCAGATGGTGGTGTCATTTAGGATGGTGTCCATGAACTCATCTGCAAGCAGGGCGAGGTCTTCAAGGGGTAACTTGCCTTTAACTGTGATGAGGTTGTGTTGGATGGTCTGCAGGAGGCGCTGGTAGAAGAGGTGGGTGAGGATGGTGGTGTCGAAGGACTGCTGGTGGGTACGGATGAGTTTCTTCATCCGTCGGAGGAGGTCGGTAGGTTTTTCATATCCTAGCTCTTCCTTGGAGAGAAGTTCCTGGAGTCGAGTAGAGAGAGAAGCTTCAAGACGTGTGGTGATGGTCCTCGTAGGGAGTGTCACTGGTGCAGGCAGGCGGCTGTGACAGAATCAAAGAGTTGGGCGAGGACTTCAGAAGGCGGAAGGGTGGTGACGGCACTGAACTTCTTAAGACTGGAGGTGATGCGGTGTGCTCTGAAGTTGACTTCAAGAATGGTGAACCATAGGGTAGGGTTGTGAGAAGAGAAGGTGGGAGTATGAAAGTTAGAGATGGTGGGAGTGGTGTCAGAGATGTCTTGAGGTTCAGACATGGTGAATGTGGAAAAAGGCAGCGACAGGTGGGGTTAGAAGAGATAGGCTGCAACGGGTGAGGTTGGGAGGGAAAGGCGGCTGTGGGTAAGGTAGGTAGGTTAGAAATGTAGGGAACGGACAGCGTCGGGTAAGGTGAGTAGTGGAGGAAGAAATAGGCAGCTTCAGGTAAGGTGAGTAATGGAGGAAGAAGTAGGTAAGGTGAGTAGTGGAGGAAGAAGTAGGTATGCTAAGTTAGCAGTGAGAGAGAGAGACGGCGGCGGCAGGTAGGCTGGAGGCGGCGGCAGGCAGGCTGGAGGCGGTGGCAGGCAGGCTGGAGGTGGCAGCAGGCAGGCTGGAGGCGGCGGCAGGCAGGCTGGAGGCGGTGGTGGCAGGCTAGAGGCAGCGGCAGGCAGGCTGGAGGCAGTGGTGGCAGGCTGGAGGCGGTGGTGGCAGGCTGGAGGCAGCGGCAGGCAGGCTGGGTAGAATTGCTGAGGGGAAGGAGGAATGTTGTGGCGGCAGGCAGAGATGCAGTGAAAGTGAGAAGTAGCAAAGGAGAGGAGACAACTGAAGTGAATTGTCCAAAAAATAACTAGCGAGCCAGTGGTTGCGGGCTGCTAGTCAGGAGATGTGTCACTCAGGAGGTCACCAAAATGTTGCGTGCGCAACTAAGGTTGTCTCTTAATATCCTGTGCAAGAACTGTGAGATGTTTGGGGTGCATTTCTTAGCAGTAATTAGTCCGTTTATTTGCTATGGTAGGATGAGTGATAACATTCCATCAGCGGAGAGCTGTATTTCCTAATTTTAACAATATATTCATGCGAGTAGTACCTGGTACATTTGAGGAGTTACTAATACAAACATGTGGTATGTACACTACAAAGTAATGAAACAGCACGAGAAAGGATACAATGGGTAAACCAGATTCATGGGGAGCGGCATTACTCGAACTGACAGTGGAGAATATGATGACAAAATGGGTGACAGAAAAAACTAGGTATAGAGGAACAGACGAGCCATCAATGCTCCATCTGGTGTTCACTAGGGAGGCGGATGTAATAGCAGACATCACATACAAAAGTCTGTTAGACAAAAGTGATGATGAACACTCGGAATCCAAAATTTGTACCCAGGTCTTGTTGAAGTTTTGAATCAGTTGACATACGAGTGAAATAATGACAACGCTTATCCTGTTTCATATTTGCTTAAGCTCGCTATATTAATACTCGATCAGGATATTCGAAGGAAGCCTGGATACATATTTTGGATTGCGAGCGTACTTATTGAGTTGAAAATATTAGAGGGAGGTGTAGATGTGAGGGATGAAGCACACAGGGAGAATAGGTTGAATTATGGAAGGACTGAGTTTAGAAGCCAAAGAAAGTTCTTTTGGGGTACAGACTGGATGGAGCTGGTGGATGCCGGAAGTGTGCAGAGCAAATACCTTATATTTGGAAAAAATATATACGGAAGGAGTATCTAAGTATGTACAGTCACTAATAAGTATACAGCTCTGGTTGAAGCTTTGAACAGACCAAATTCACCAGCAAAGTAATTCCAATGGAGATGTTATTGTAGACACACCTGAATACTTATTAGTGCTGGTGACTGTATCAAAATATAAGATAAGTTAACTGAAGAAAAAAGAATGGTTCACTGGACAATGTGAGACAGCAAGATTCAGAAAGGAGGAAGCCTGGAATATAATGCGGAGGAGGAATACACAGAAAAATAGAGAGGCATTTAAAAAGGCAAGAAATAGTTATGTTGAGGCAAGAAAAGAGGCGGAGAAAAATTATGAAAAAAGATATCGTGGATAAATGTATAAAATAACCAAAATTGTTACATAGGTTTATAAATGGAAAAATGAAACAGAAGGTTGGAATCAAGAGGCTAAACATGGAGGGTGAAGATGATTAGAATATTTGAGAAGTTATGAAGAAGAAATTCCAAGAGGTATTTACAAGAGAGTGAGTTTGATAGGAATAGAGAGGACAGAGGGGAGGTTATGCTGGGGGACATAAAGGTGGAGAGGGAAAATCTACTGGATGGAAGAAAAGAGGAAGGTCCGGATGGAATTGCCGGGATGATTCTTAATTAAGGAATGTAATGAACAGTTATTATTGCCAGTCTACAGTATCATAGAGAGTAGCCTACAGGAGGGTAAAGTTCCAAAGAAGTAGAAGAGAGCACACATAGTGCCTTTATATAAAGGATGCAATAAGGAAAATCCTCTAAATTACAGGTCAGTGTCAATAACAAGTGCAAGCTATGCGAGGGTATAATAAAGAATGAATGGGTAAGACACTTGGAAAGTACAAAAAGCATAACTAAAGCCCAATTAGGATTCAGGAAGGGGAAATCATGCATCACAAATTTATTGAGTTTTTACTCGAGGGTAATAGATGGGGTACAGGAGAGGGAAGGATGGGTCGCTTGTGTTTAGCTGGATTTAAAGAAGGCATTTGATAAAGTTCCTCACAGGAGGTTGATGTGGAAGTTGGAAAATTTTGGTGAAGTACAGGGAAGGCTTCTGGAATGGATGAAGGATTATTTGGTAGGGAGGCAGATGAGTACAGTAGTCAGGGGTCTGAAGTCAACATGGAGAGAAGTTGTAAGGAGAGTACCACAAGGTTCAGTGTTGGGACCGATTATGTTTGTTGTATATGTTAATGACATGGTGGAAGGTGTCGAAAGCTATACAAGTCTGTTTGCAGACGACGCTAAAATAATGAAAATGATAGAGGATGCAAGGAGTTGTGAGGAATTACAGGAGGATTTGAACAAGATTCTCAAGTGGAGCCAGGATTGGGAAATTAAATTTAATGCTAAGAAATGCAAGGTATTGGAAATGGGAAAAGTAATAGGAGGCCATCAGGAAATTACAGCATGGGTGGGTAGGCAATACAAAAGGCACCCGAGGAAAAGGATTTGGGGATGACTATTCAAAACTCACTCTCACCAGAGAAACACATTAACAGGGGAAATTTTATGTTGGTAAATCTGGAGTAACTGAATCCTCCAAACTATCGCGCACCACAATCCCCAGCCCACCTGAGTAGAAGCCCGAGATTAGAAGCAGGCGGTTTCTGGACGACAGCCCACCTAAACCATCATGAGGCCACACACATTTCGAACCAAAGGAAGCTTTGAGTCTAATGTCGTCCAGAAACCTCATAGTTCAAAACTCGGGCTTCGACTCAGGTGGGTTAGAGATTGTGGTACCCGACTGTACAGTACACTCGTGATACGTAATCCCTGACCAGAGACGAACGGCAGGCACCACACACACATACCCTGCATTCGAACTCATCAGCCTCTATAGGTGTACTGGGTAGGGAAATGAGCAATACCAGGCGATTCGAAGCTTTCTGCTCCTCACACTCTGGTCAGAAATTATGTATCACGAGTGTACATGACTTGAGAATTAGCCGGGAATTTTCTCAAGGTGAAATTGACACCCTGAAACAACAAGTGAAACAGCTGAAGCTAGAGGACGAGGGCAACAAACAACTGATCAAGACACTATCTGAAGACTTGCAGGTGGGTTCCAATTCTATTGCTGCACTTATTAAAGATTGCTGTGGCTACCTGGATGATTATAACAAACCTAATAATCTACAATTTGTGGGAATTGAGGAGGAATCTAACTAGATCTGGGAACAATCAGCCAAGAAAGTAAACCGCATATTGGAAGAAAAATTACAACAATCAAACATCCAGCTAGAGTGTGTTTATCGTGTAGGACAACACTACCACCATCAGAACGGTAAGTACCCCATCATTGACACCTTCAACAGAGTGTGTTTATCGTGTAGGACAACACCACCACCATCAGAACGGTAAGTACCCCATCAATGACACCTTTAACAGGTTTTGTGATAGAGAGGCAGTCATCCGAAATCTTTCTAAGCTACAGGGAACACAGATTTACATTAATGAAGACTTGTGCCCCACATCGTTTAAGGCAAGCTAGGAGCGAAGGAAAAATGGCATATTTTCGCCATACGAAGTTAATTATAAAAGAAAGACACACCAACAAAGCTACCGCCGAACCTGAACCAACATCAACAACAACAACCTGAAATATCAGAAAAACAATATCTGACGTCACCGGGGATGGCGCTGCTGCCCCCGCCTTGGCCGCCACTAGTGCTTCAGTTGGTAGCCAGAACCTGACCAGTAAGAGCCGTGAGGGACAGGCGCCTGCCATGGCTGGCACACCTGGGGGACAACGGACGGCCCCTCAATATCAAACCAAGTCAGCTGCAAGGACTTCACGGCAAAGGAATAAGTAAACACCACCCAGCTAAATTTATAAACATATGTGTACTATGGATCAGAACCCTTTTCCATTTGCTTTATCTCGTTTCCATATTTAGTGACAATTGTTAACATAATTTTCCACTCCATGAAATTGATAACTTGACGTTCGAGCCTCTTAAATATTATGAAAATATACCGAATACTCTCTCCATCGAGTTTGACTTTAACGAAGTATATTGCAACTATCTCTTACTTACTTAATGAAAAAACTTCTCTTAATTTAATTGCCTTTAACATAAATAGTATACCGCTTCACTTAGACAGTTATGTTGAACAATGTATAAAGACAACTAACATGTACTTTGATGTTTAAAGTTTTTGTGAAACACGTCTCATTGATGCTATATGTTATAATGGTAAGGAAGCCAATACGTTACTACCCGGGTGAACAAACTCCGAATACACAGTATAGGAAGGACTGTAGTCAGACCTCCCGAGTCCCCAAGGGAGGATTAACCTGTCTGGCCAAGGGATTAGTGTACTCGCCACGTCTGAAGGCTGGATGGTGGTAGAGGTGAGGCTCAGACAAAGGATAGATGTGCGGCAACGACAAAGGGACGGAGTGGCGTGTATGGCACCATTACAGTACCTCGCTCTCCCCCCCTCCCCCATGGAATAAATTTTATTAAGGGAGAGGGTAAGGTGTACAATGCATAAACATACAATAGTCATAGAAAAAAAATAGCAAAATACAATAAGTCAAAGAGCAAACATATATGGATAACACAACTTGAATAATGAATGAATGTCATACAGAAATGTAAGGGTATAGTGTAGATTGTAGGAGTGGGAGACAAGGTAAGTGTGTGTCAATTAGTAGTAGGGGGAGTGTGTGTCAAGAGATGTGTGGAGTGTGTGAGTGTCTGCATTGTGTACCACCACCACGTATTTAGCCGGGCGTTTTATAATACGCCCTGAACGAGAGGTGAATCCATCAGGGACCATAACGGGCTCATCGTCCTGCCGCTCCTGTTGTGGGGGCGGAGGTGTAGCCAGGCGAGGTGAAGGCGTGCACTGGTGAGGAGGGCTGGCGGGACGAGGAGGTGTGGCTGGCATGATGTGGAAGACAGGTGGCAGTTCCTGAGGGAGACTAGAAACACATAATTCAATGGAAGCAGGTGTGGGTTGGGCTTGTGGAGGCGGGGATAAAGGTAGGGTGGGTTCAGGTATAGGGGAGGTAACGGGATGGGGAGGCGGGTGCGTGAGAGTGATGGTGATGGTACGGGTAAAGGGTTCAGGTAGGTCATGATCAGGTGTGGTGAAGTTAGGATGGGAGGCAGGATTGGGGCTAAGGGAGGAGATAGGTTCCTGGGGGTAAGGTGTGTTGGGAAGGGGGGAAGGTGGTGGAATGACGGGTACAGGGATGGAGTTGGTGATAGGCGTGGATGGGGTAGGGGGTGGAGGGGGTAGGGAGGGAGGAGGTGACGTAACTGGTGAAGGAAGGGTAGGAATGGTAGGGTGAATGAGTTGAGGTGTGGGAGGAGGCACCTGCGTGAGAGTGTGGGGTGTCAGTAGTGGAGGCGTGAATAGGTAAGATGGAATGTGGGTGAGGAATGAGGTATGTCGTAGAGGTTGCAGGTGGGTGTGTAGGTATGAATGGTGTTGCGTATGGTGTAGGCAAAAGCGGTGACCGGTGTGATGAGGGGAGTATATGGGGCACGTATGCGGCGTGGCGAATGGGAGGTGTGGTGTGAGTATGCTTGGGTGTGGCTAGATGCGCGTGGGTTGTAGCAAGTGGCGCGGTGTGGGCAGGTTTTACCCGCTCCCAGGACATGATGTACGGCTTACCGCGTACCTGTAGCGTAACCGTTACATCCGCCTTGGAGAGTATGGTATGCGGGCCATTGTACATCTGCCAGAGTAGAGCGCGGTGGGAGTCCATGCGTAGGAGTAATGAAGGAGCGATGTTGAGTTCAGGTGGTAAGTACATCTGCCTTGTTTGCCGGCACGTAGGTATAGGTGCGGCGTTAGCGACCATACCGTTGCTTGCGGGGTGGTACGCGGTGGTCCATTGTCTGGGCGTCCCTAATAATGTCAGCATGTCCTGCCAAGCCTTGGATTCAAACTGGGTGCTTTGGTCAGTAACAATTACTGCTGGGGGACCAAAGTTAGACACCCGTTTGCTAAGGAAATGGCGAGTGGTGCCTTCAGCGGTGATGTCATACATCGGAATGGCCGTACACCACCGTGTCGCCCTATCCACACACGTCAGGTAGTAACGGTATCCTCGGGATGAGGGGAGAGGGCCAAGATGTCGACATGCACCGTGTGAAATCTGCAAGAAAGAATGGTGAACTCGTGTAACGGTGGGCGTGTATGTCACCCCACCTTAGCGCGATGACAGAGAAGGCACGCTGACACCTAATCCTTGACCTGCTTCCTCATTCCCAGCCGGACTGCAAGCCGACTAATGAGGCAGAGTGTACCTGCAATCCCCGGGTGGTTGATGGAGTGATACTGGTTGAATATAGTTTCTCTAAATTGCTCAGGAATATAAGGGCGTGGAGTGCCGCAGGATGTGTCACACTAGACTTGCGTTGTAGTGTGGGGTGGACATAGTGTGTGTGGAGGTGGAAGAGTGTTGTGGGAAGGAGTGTAAGGAAGCATTAGGTGACAGGATGCTAGCTACAGCTTGTGAGGCCTGTGATGTGGCGTCCATGGTGTAGGCGGGAAGTATGCGGTGAGGTGATGTATGAACCAGGGGGTGGTGTGAGGTATGGGTGAATATGGGTGAAGGCATGGTTACACAACAAACACAGGACTGGGCCCGAGGGCAAAATACAAAAGAATGTGAAAAAAATGGGGGTAAGTAGCACTTGGGGGGGAATCACTGAGAGAAAGCGTAGAAAGTAAGTATACAATGTACTTAACTTGTTGGCCTATAGTGGGTATTTAAGGATATCCGTAGAGGCGAGAACGAGGATGAAGGTCGTGTTGTGTGGCGTCAGCAGCGATGCACGTAGAATAATCTGAGGCTCGTGGCCATGGCTGGTGTGGAGCATGTGTGCACGTAGTGATGGGGAGATCGGGCAGCGATGCACGTAGCATCCTTGTAGTGCACAGCACGTGGTTAAAGATGAGTACGTGGGTACGTAGTGAAGGGACAGTGGTGGTGTGCTGCATGTAGAGTAGATGTAGGCATGGCACGTGGACATTGTGGAGCACGTGGGCACGTAGTGGTGTAGGGGTAAAGCAGCGATGCACGTTGAGTTGATGCAGGGCACAGAATGAAGTTATTGTGGAGCACGTGGGTACGTAGTGAAGAGGAGATACGTCTGCGATGCATGTAGGGTGTTGGAGTGGATGATAAGGCACCCCTAAGGTAGGTGAGTGTGTGTGTGTGTGTAGGGATGATGCTGGACACGGAAATAATGAAGGAATAGGAACGCACATGGTGTAAAGGAGGAGAGAATGGGGTCTAGGAGGTAGGAAAGAAATATAGGGAAAATGAATGGAATGGTAGGTAGAGCAACTGTAACACAGTGTTTCGGTTCTTATGATCCACCAGGATATTCCCGGTGCTCCCAACCAAAAACCCTGCGCTATCACAAAAAAAAAATATTTGGATTCGTGTTCACTGTCTTCGACCTTCCTCAGGTGGCAGGGTATAGTGCAGACAAACTACTGTTCACAGATAAAAGACCCAGTGATTTATTATTGTGAGACCCATCAATTTACATATATAATAAATAAAAAATACATATAATTATTATAATGACAAAGCTTTCACAAGAAAAAAAAATAAAGATTTGATTAATACTGTACTTACGCCCCCCTTATTAACTAAAATTTACCCAATAGATTTAATACAATGTTTTCAAAGACTACCTTCCCCCTTACTCTACTCGAAACTTCAATATTACAAAAAACTAGACCAGAACACAGCCTTGCAACTTGACAAAATACAAAAATAAAATAAAATGATTTAGGCTAGAGACTAGAAATGTTCTTAGTTAACCCAAAATTAAGTACAAGAAAAAATATAATACATATACCACCTGTAGCACACCACTGGAGACTGGACTCCCACTTACTGTACCACCCCCCTCCCAATTGTGAATGGACCTAGACTTCGCAATCACAATCACCTACTGTAGGAGTCAGTTTCCAGCAGAATTGCTCACAGGATTAGACACCTGCCATACACGTGGCATTTACAAAAAAAAAAAAAAATCAAGACACAGGCCAACTAGTGCTTTACCAAAACACCACACTAGTGGCTTACCAAAAAATAATATTGGCCAACTAGTGGCGTTACCAACTATAACACTGGCCAACTAGTGGCTTTTACCAGAAATAATAATAATACCCAACTAGTGGCTTTACCAAAAAAAAAAAAAAAATACTGCACTAGTGACTTTTACCAAAAATAATACTGCACTAGTGACTTTTACCAAAAATAATAATAATAACCTAATGCCTGACACCCTAATTCCTACGCCAGTTCACCAACAGATGAGGCAAGTCCCCACGTGGACAATATGGCGTCACAGCTGGTCGGGTCGAAAGAGAAGAGTGAGACAAAGTTGGCTACCCTCTTCCTTCTTCCTCGCTCAGCGGAGGCGGGAAAGATGCCACGCACTTCCACATAAATAAATCTTTATGACAACTTTAAATTAACACTCAACAGATTATTCAATGAAACCTGGTTATCATAAGCCTTTCACATAAAATAAGATTCAGTCTTAATTATATCCTCATCATCATCTCACAATATTACAACCTCTGTCGTCACTTCCGGTTCCAATGTTATGTATATTTGGGGACGAGATTATCACAATTGCCACAACAATGTTACCAACTCCCAAGTTAAGTTTCAGTTTGCTGGACAAATATAAGGCCAGAAAAGCAAGATTATTCCTATTTACAATATTTACACCTATATTCATTCTGCTTCCGTCGCAAGCTTCATCTCCTAAGGTGAAACAACTTAAGAATTAATTATTAGGAAATAATAGGAGCGTTACACAACGAAACAGGAAACCGGTGTAGAGAAGAGCGAGAGTAACAAAAACAGAGAAAGTGGGTATAGTACCGGGGACAAAAATTACGTTAAGGCAAATGTGGGAGGGATAGAACACTGGGAAAAGTGACCACAGTAACGAATGAAGCAAAATTGGAGGTAAAAATGTGAATGAGTAAGGGGTACCTTAGCAGCGAAGCAATGAGGTCGACGTTGGTGAAGTGGTGATGCGAGGCGTAGCTGCAGGGCCGCTGGGAAGTTTGGAAGTGGCGTGGCGAAGAGGTTGATGTGTACGTAGCGTGGTGGAGCTTGCGAGCATGTACGTATTACCTCGTACCAGTGTAACAGAGTTGAAAAGCCTGGATCGCCAATTATAATGGTAAGGAAGCCCTTACGTTACTACCTGGGTGAACAGACTCCAGAATACACGGTACAGTTTATTGGTAATATAGGGAAATGCAGTACATGTAATATTACGGGAGACCAGCCTGTCGTGTAGCATCGTGGAGAGTCTGTAGTTGCAGTGTAGCATTTGTAGTTACCGTGAGGAGTTGTGAAAGCTTGAACAACACATGTGTGGCAGGTGGACAATATCAGCGAGACAGGGCAGGACCTCATAGTACTGGAGCTAGTGGTATAATCTGTCTTCCAGCGGCTGGCAGCCCCCGTTTATCTCGTCGGCCCACATGACTTTCTCACCTGACGCAGGTGCGCGGCTTGGTGAATCACTACCCGGGAATGACTGTGGTCAGACCGCATGAGTCCCCCAGGGAGGATTAACCTGTCTGGCCAAGGGATTAGTGTACTCGCCATGTCTATAGCTGGATAGCGGTAGACTTGCGGCATCGACAAAGGTTAGCAGTGCGGCTAAGACAAAGGGAAGGATTGGTGTGCATAGCACCACTACACACTTGTCAGATTAAAACTTTGCCAGCCGTATGATGTTGTTGTTGTTGAAGTTCCTCAAGCTGTCTGGCCGAGCAGCACCGAGCTCCTGAGGAAGGCCATGGCCTGAACCGGGCATTCCCACAATGCCCTCAAAGATTGTATGTTGGTTGTTGGTGAATGTGGTTGTGTACATTGTAGTCTTCCATAATCTGTTTTCCTTTAACATCCACTCGTGGTTCCGCTACATGGAAGCTATGTGGCGCTGCTCCAAGTACATGAGCAACCAGAAATTAGAGGCAGTATTTCGGGCCCTCCCCGATGAGGTGTTCGACACCATCTCCCCTACTCTTGCACACGACACCCTTAAGGAAGCCATCATTGCTTCCCAAGTGATGACAGAGCATCAATACTTGAAAGCCCTTGAGGACGCCGCCCATCGACTCTGTTGCGCCACATCCAACAGCTCAATGACAAGGCGGCCAAACCCTTCATTGAAGCCATCCTCAGGAGCCACCACGCCAAGTTACTGGCACCACCATTCAGCTGCACCTCCAAACTCACTGACTCACTCTTGGATACATTCTCAGACTGCGCATTCTCATGGCCCCATCAGCACCCCACAGCCAACATCGTCACGCCGCCTACACCCGCCGCTCCAACAGCTGCATTACCTTCACCACAACAACACCTGCCGCTAGCGCTGACACAACATTACCAACACCTTCCACAGACACAACACCACCATATACTACCACTACCCAACCACATGTTTCGCTGCCTACACAACACCTCCACACGCTACCACACACCCAACCACACCAGCCTCTGCCACCACAACACCTCCCACCCCAACCTGAACGCCAACACTCCCTTTCTCCTCCTCAACAACAGTTTCTCACATCACCTCCACAACAACCTAACCTACCTGCAACACAACTACAAGTCGATTCAGTGACACAACCCCTCAACACCATATTACACACTCTACAACAACCACCCGCTCACCAACAAAAACAGTACACTACACCACCACCCAATCTACAGCAACAGTACACGCCACCACCACACATACTACCTCCAATCCAGCGACAATCACCTTCTACCACACTGCAACAACATTGGCAACACAACCAACTATGCATCTACCACCAGAGGTTTGGTCATACCGCACGTAACTGCCACCCTCCCTGCCAATAGGGTTTTTCGTCCAACCGCCAGACATTCCAACCGATGTAGGAAAATGAATAAGGCGGTGGCAAGACAATGCCCTCTACGCTATCGCCCACACCTCAACAAACCACTCGGGGCCGAAGGACAACACACCGACACCACCTCACCTCAACCATCCTGCTACGGACCACAACACAGACGGCAACCTCGCTACTACGCCCCTGTTGCCCACACAGCAACAACCAGCCGCTACCTTCCCCACAGCTCGCACTCTCTTCTGATTGGAAGACCTCAAATCATGCGACAACTTCCTCGTTGTTGTTCCACCTCGAGATGAAGATAGGAAGAGCTAGGCTTCTACCACTTACGACCTTCTCGCCGCTAACAAGTCCCCCATCACCACCTAGGGCACAAGGAGTAGGGGTGTGACGCTCCTAAGGCAGGAATACGTCGTATGGCCGTTTGTCGTGGCTGACGTGCAGGCACCAATCCTGGGTCTGGATTTCCTAACGGCACATGACCTCCTCATCGATGCAAAAAGACAACGACTCATACACCAACCCACGGGAGCTACCATTCCCACCAAACACTGCTGACACACCACACCCACTATCACACACATCTCGCACTCTAACACCTACCAACACATCCTACAGGAGTTTCCACAACTTCTCTCCACTACCACCTCACAACCCACCCATGACCCAGGTTTCTACCACACTATCACCACGACAGGTCCCCCCGTTTTTGCCAAGCCACGGAGGATGCCCCCTGAACGCCTGGAGGCAGCCAAGAGGGAGTTCCAGGTCATGATCAAGCAGGGCGTGGCCAGACCTTCCTACAGCGCTTGGGCATCTCCACTGCACATGGTCCCCAAGCAGCATGAAGGAGAGTGGAGGGCATGCGGAGACTACAGGGCTCTTAACTCTGCCACCATCCCCGACAAGTACCCTATCCCGCACATCCTGGAATTTTACTCCAAGCTCCAAGGATGTGCGGTATTCTTCAAGATAGACCTAGTCCGTGCCTTTCACCAGATTCCTGTTGCAGAGGACGATATAAAGAAGACCGCCATCACTACGTCTTTCGGATTATTTGAGTTCCCGTCCATGAACTTCAAACTTCGTAACGCTGCACAGACGTTCCAGAGGGTCATGGGTAAGGTGCTGCGAGGGTTAGAGTACACTGTGGTGTACATTGACGACATCCTGGTCGCATCACACACCCATGTACAACAGCAGGACCTTGAGGGAACTCTTCTCCCACCTGCAGCAGAATGGACTAAATATTCACCCCTCCAAGTGCGTCACCGGGGCTGATCACTTTGACTTCCTCAGTCACCGTGTCACC
Organism: Petrolisthes cinctipes; assembly: GCA_033782935.1. Taxonomy (NCBI): domain Eukaryota; kingdom Metazoa; phylum Arthropoda; class Malacostraca; order Decapoda; family Porcellanidae; genus Petrolisthes; species Petrolisthes cinctipes. Next base: position 71,188 of record JAWQEG010002088.1, on the reverse strand, counting down.
CCCAATGGCATCACTCTGCTGCCGCAGAAAGTAGAGGCAGTGAGGGAATTCCCCCTACCAACTACTGCCAGGAAACTCAGGGAATTTCTGGGGGGGGGTGAATAATTACCACCGCTTTTTTCCTCACGCCGCCTCAGCTCTCGCACCTCTCCACAACTTACTCAAGGGACTAAAGAAGGCGGTGGAAGAGTGGATAAAGAGACGGACTGCGAATGTCAAGAACCCGGGTTCGAATCCACGAGAAAACGTCTGGGATTTTTCAGAGGTGAACTAGGTCCAGCTGTTCATCAATTATCCTGGTTACGCTGACACGTCAAGAAAATACCACCCTACATAGATGCCCGACCATATTCCAAGATGCTGTGAGTGACGGTGTAGCTGCTCTCCCCTGATAGTGACACCCAGTAATCTTGGGGCCTCGTAAGAGTCACGGGCTACTGATAGTCTACAGCCCCAAGGTTGAGGTATAGGAAAAAAAACTAGTAGACACCTTCTCCCGATCACTGCCAGCACAACCATCAATCTCCAGCATCCAACACATTCCTCCTCTGGACTTCCCTGCACTAGCCACGGATCAACAGAGTGACATGCACCTACGAGAGTTCGTCACAGGACTATGCCTGGAGTACCTGAGAGCTTCTGATTCTATCACCAAGCTCTGGTGTGACATCTCCTTTGGCATCCCATGCCCTTACATCCCCACACAATTCAGGGAGACAGTATTCCAGTACTACCACTTGCTCAACCACCCCGGGGTGGCTGGTACACTCCGCCTTGTTGTTGTTGTTTTTGATTGCAGGGGAAATTACCTCTGCTTGGGCCTTATGCCTGTGTTGGCGGGCCCAACAGTCTGGTTTCCCTGTTCAGGGTCAGATGCCAGCTTGGTTAACCACATTGTGTTGTTTATAGTCATGCCACTTTCAGACCTCCAGAAAGAACCGCCGTGAAGGGGAAGCACACTACAACCACCAAACCACCGCCAATCCCCCCTCCAAATCAGTAGTGAAGAATGTTGAATCCTGGTGGAAATGCAGGATATCAAAAAGTCTTGGAGAGTAGGGGATAGTCTGAGTGGTTTAGTAAAAGTTGGAGTAAGGTCTGGAACGGAGTCTAGTTGAAGAGGTAAGAGGTTGAACTCTGATGGAAAAGCAGAGTTTCTATAGATTGATATAATGAGTGATTGGGTGAGAGTGAGTAGTAAAGATTTAAGGGAAAGACTTTGAGCTTTTATGTCAAAGTTGGAACGGAGTGTAGTTGGAGGAAGAGTTATTGGATATTCACTTTGCTGAAATTATCCAGTAATGTGTGTGAGGGCGAGGGTATCGTTGAAGAGTGGGTTTGATAAAGAGCAAGAGAAGAGGGGTGAGGATTTGAAGGAAGTAGGGGGTTACAGGGGTTTCAGCCCTGTTTCCCTAAGGTTAAAGCCCTGGAAGAATAATGATGATTAGTATAGTGTGCTTCATTGTGTGGATGTTGGCATTCGTTGTAGTATGTGTAAAATGTGTGTGTTGCAGTCTAGGTTTGTAGGGTGGGGTGAGAGCCATCATACGACCCAGACTTGAGGAAAGAAGCACACAAATAGCCCTAGGCTCCACTTGTCCACTGCAGTTCAGTGAACTGTCCCTAGTCTCTGGTGCCAAGTGGCACTAAACAAAATTAAACAAAATATGCCACATGAATACATCATTCCCGAGCATTACACTTTTGACTGAGACCCTCAGTGACCTACACCCGTCACAGGCTGCTAGTAGGAGTTGTACCGTTAACTCAGGGTGCTGCATGTATTTGTATTGTGTATAGTGTTTGCAGTTTAGGTTTGGAGGGTAGGGCGAGAGCCATCGTAGGACCCAGACTTGAGGAAGGAAGTACACAAATAGCCCTAGGCTCTGCTTGTCCACTGCTTTTTCCATGAGGGAGTGCCTCTCACCAGCAAACCATGTGGTTTAACCGAGCAGTGGCATTGCTGAGTGAGACCTTCAGTGACCTACACCCGTCACAGGCTGGTAGTAGGAGAGGTGCCTTGAACTTTTGGTGCAGCAAGTGTATGTTTACCGCGGAGGGGCGCATCCCCTCATGAAGCCAACTCTCCTTACGATGTCATCCATGAGGAGGCGCACTTGAGTTGCTCCTGTGGTGACTTGGTCTTCGCCGGTCTGCACTCGGGGTCTCCTTCTTAAGCTGGCTGTGTTTGGGCACTCCAGAAGGTAGTGAATGAGTGGCTCTTCAGTCCTGTTTCCACAGTGCTGACACTCTTCTGACGCTTCTTTTAAAATGCAGTAACGCATCGTTACGTATCCCATCCTGATCCGATGTAAGTTGGTCCAGTCTCGGTGTGGAACTTTGGTTGTGAGAGGTATCAATTCTGTGGCTAAGATGTACCACCTGGCAGCACGTGAGGTTGCAGAGACGTCTCTAAGTCTGGAAAGTATTCTATCCTTGACTGCAGCCCTGGCCATGCTCTTGGTTTTCTTAAGGCTGGGAAGGATTTTGAAGGTCGGAGTAGGTCCTCTGGCTGCCAATTTGGCTCCTTTGTCAGCCCTCTCATTTCCATCTACTCCAACATGAATTGGGATCCAACAGATTGTGATGTGCCTCCCTTGTCCTTGTACCCTTTGTGACGTGGCAAGTACATGGGTCGTCAGTTGGACATTGTCTTCCGGGATGTACTTCCTGAGGTTCTGCAGTGCCGTCATTGAATCTGAGTAGATGAGGATGTGCTTCTCTGCCCTTCTCTCCGCATGCCTCATAGCCTGGGCTATTGCTGCAAGCTCAGTCTGAGTGGAGCTGCAGTGGTCAGAGGTCCTCCAACCTAAGACATTGTTGCCAAGGACAAAAGCGGCACCCGCCTTGCCACTCTCCGGGTCCACGGAGCCGTCAGTGTAGTAGACGGCTGTGTCTTCGTTAATCCTGCTGCCCATCACTCTGTTGGCATGCTGGAGGAGTTCATTTTCGCTGAGGTCTTTCTTGCCTCTCAGAAGCCGAACTATCTCTGTTTTAATGGCTGGTGTGGTCCACGGTGGTGGCACATGGTACTCACCGGCTGGTGAGTCTGTACCCTTCTTCAAGAGAAGTTTGACGTTGAGAAGGCTGTGTACTGTGTCTGCCACACTTCGGATCCAGGTCCCTCTCTTTGCACTCTGCATGTCCTTTCTCAGTTCTTTGATGACCTCACTTTGGAAAGGATTATCCCTATAGTGATGTATGGTTCTAGCTACCACACATGACACTACATAGTCGATTCTGTCTTGGATAGAACTCAGACCAGATTCATGCTGCATTACTTCTGTTTTGGTCCATACTGGGGCACCATATATGGTCCTCAGAGCTTTGTTCTGGATGTATCCCAGCTTGTGTGCCAAGGTCTTTGGTAAACCTGGAAGCACTATGGCAGCATAATCGATGATCGATCAGATGGCTTGTTTGTAGAACATTGTGAGAGTTCTGTTTGAGGTGCCGCTGTCATAGGACACTAGGGCCCTCAAGGCTGCAAGACGAGATTTAGTCCTATCCTGCAGGTACTCTATCTCTCTTTTCCAACTGAAGCTGTGTGTTATCCAGATTCCTAGGTACAGGTAAGTTGACACCCATTCAAGTCGGGTGTCCTGTATGTGCAGATGCTCTTGGGGAGCTCTCCCCCTGATGAACATTGCCTTTGATTTCTCTCTGGAGATTTTCAAACCCAGGTTTTTGCATTGCCCCTCAATCAGGTCGAGACTTTTCTGAGCTCTTTCCATATTTCGCCCCCGAATCAGAAGTGCCAGATCGTCAGCATAGCTGATCAGTTTGACACCAGCTGGCAACTGGAGTTGCACTAGCTCTTCCATAAGAATATTGAAGAGGGTTGGGCTTAAGACCCCTCCCTGCGGAGTTCCGTTTTCTAGGGACTGGTAAGTCGATACTCGACCTTGATACTTGACCCTGGCGGTGCGGTCCAAGAGGTAGTCCTGTACCCATGCGAGCATTCGGCCTCTAACTCTCCTTTCTGCCAGTGCTTCTAGTATGGCATGAGAGTTGGCTAGTTTGAAGGCTTTTTCTAGGTCGAGAAACACGACAATGGCCTTTCGGTCCTTTACCGTGCTCAGTAGAGATGCAATGGCAGTTGTGGTCTCAGTTCTCTTGAAAAAGCCAAAGAGATGTGGATGCCATGGACCCAGCTTCCACAAGAGTCGGTTGAGAACCATCCTCTCCATGGTTTTATAGAGACAGCTCATCAGAGCTATTGGTCTGTACTTGCCCTTCTCTTTGGGCTTTGGAATGGGTAGAATATCTGCCTTTTTCCAAGCCAGGGGCAATCTTCCTACACCACATGACTCATTCATGATGGTTAGGAGGGCTGCGTGACCCCCAGTACCTAGTCCGGAAATAATTGAGTATGTTATGCCATCATTTCCGGGGGCCATGTTTTTGCTCTTTTTCCTGGCTCTTAAGAGTTCATCCAGCGTGAATGGTCCATCAGTCTCGTCTCGCTCGAGGACTGCTTCATCTATTTTCTCTTGTCTCGTGTCACAGAGCTGTTGTAGGCAGTCTTGTATTTCCATAGGGATATTAGTTGTTGCTGCCCTTGCTGCAAAGTTGCTATTAAGCCTTTCAGCATCTTCGAGGGGGTCGAGACATGCAGGCAGACGAGTTGCCATCCTGCCTGTAGCTATATTTATGTTTCTCCATATCTCTCTCAGTTTGCTGTGTTCGTCAATGGTCGAGCACCACTCATACTATTCCTCTGCTTTCACTTTTCTCGAGATTTCCTTGGCATGCCGTATCACCTCCCATAATAGAGACAGTGATTCAGCAGTGGGGTTTCTCCTGTGAAGTTTTCTGTGTTTGTTGATTCTCCTGTTCTGTTCCCTAATTTCGTCACAGTAGAACCAGTAGTCCCGGTGTCTGGCACCGGTCCTCTTTCTTGGGATGGATTTCTCAGCTGCCTTGTTAACTGCATTAGTGAATGCTGTGAGATTGGCGTCAAGGTCTCCTCCCATTTTGTTTTCGTTGTGCCAACCTTTTAGGTGGCTCTCGAACTTCCTCCAGTTGGCCTTCTTGGTGTTCCATCCTGGGAGTGGTCTGGGAACATAAGATCTGGTTCTTAATTCCAGGCTTATCCTGATGGCATAGTGGTCACTGGTGAGGGTAGGGTGGATCCACCATTTCGAGCAGTGGTCGAGGTCTCTAGATACAAAGGTCAGGTCAAGCCTGCCTCCTGCTTGGTGTGTGGGGACACCAGAGTTGAGGAGACAGATGTTGTCTGTTTCCTCCATCACCATGGCCAGGTGTCGCCCCACATCATTGTTATGTTGTGAGCCAAGAAAGCTGTGGTGGGTGTTGAGATCACCCCCAATCAACAGGGAGTGTGGTATGCTGAAGAGCTCAGAGAGATCCAGCTCCCACCTTTGGCTTCTGTATATGTTGTATACTTGGAGGTCTGTGGATCCTGTGCGGATCTTGATGGCCAGGACGTCCACTCCTTCCCTGCAAGGTGTTGGCTGTTCGAGGAGTTCCTGAGGGATGCTTCTCTTAATGTATGTGGTCAGACCTCTTTGCTCATCACTATGTGGTAGTGTGTAGTGTTCAAATCCTGGGAGTTTAGGTGTTGTCTCGTCAGTAGTGAGGGTCTCCTGAAGGAGGACTATATCGATCTCTTCCTTGACAACAGCTTCTTTTAGGGAGTTGATGTTGCCACGGAGTCCACAGATGTTCCACTGTAGGATCCTCAGCATACTGTGACATCTGACTCAGAATCTGTTTCCTCATCCGCGCCTGGTCTTTGACTGGGACGAGGTGGGAAGGCCAGTGCCCTTCTAGGTGCCTCCATTTTTTCTGGTTTGACAGGCATGCAGTGTTCTTCAGGGGCATGGGCATTTGCCTGTTGGGCATTCCTGTCGGGCTGTTCCTGTTGTGGTACCAGCACGTTCTGGATGGCAGTAGATACCTCTTCTGCCATTCTCTTGATACCGAGGGAGGCTAGAACCTTCCCAATGACGTCTGCCAGCATGCTCTGCGTCAGCTGGACTACCTCCTCCCCGTTTTGGCTCCTCTCAATCACCACTTCCTCCTGTGGTGGTGGTGGTGGGAGGGCAGCAGGGTTGTTTGTATTCTTTTTCTTCTTCCTTGGTTTTCTTTTCTTCTTGGGAGAGGTGGGCAGTTCATCACCTCTTTGTGTCTCCTTTACCTCTGCCTTGTGGCAGCTAGAATCATATATCCACTACAAGCATCAGCCTTCATTGCTGATTGGTCATAATGTGGGACTTGTGAGCCGGCACCACCTTACCATGTGCACAGAATCAGAGACCCATCACACCACGGCTTGCTGCTTCCTGATTGGTCATAATGTGGGACTCTTGATCATGCACCACCTTGCCATGCTACAGAATCAAGAGACCCATCACACGTCTCGCTGCTCTCTGATTGTTTTTTATTGCTTCTCTATGATATTGTCATACCTATATATGTCCGCATGTCTCGCTGAATAAAAAATGAGGGGTGCTGATGGTGTAATGGTTAGCACACTCGCCCAGCATGCAAGAGGTCCCGGGTTCGATTCCCGGGTCAGTGGGATTGTTGGACAATTTTCCCAGCCCCCTATGTCCCTGTTCACCTAGCAGTAAGTAGGTACCCAGCTGTAAAAATAAGGATAGCAACCTTGTAGGCTGGGGGAAGATGTGTTGATGTAACAAGACTGACTGCCTTAATGACCAACACCATGAGTCGATAGGCATAAAGCCCTAAATCTTCTTTTGAATAAAATGGTGAAGGGGGAGTCTACATCCAGCCATGGCACTGTCAACACCTACTGGCGACCACACCCCTTCCCCTGCCGACCATCTTGTTGGCAGAGTGAAGTGGTTTAACCTCTGACTTGCGAGATTATTTCTTCTACAGGAGGGGCATCCTTCTCTCTGCTGCCACCACCTCACCACCATCACTGGGGGATGAAGAGTAGGTGTCCTTCATTGTGGAGGAAGGGAGGAAGGGCGTGGAGGCTACCAACATAGCTGGACCTGATAGTGAGCAGGTCCTAGGCTCACTCCATGCCCGTGGGAGGAGGACGGCTGACGCCCAACCACAACAGCGACGGCAGAAGCAGGCAGACATCGTCACCGTCTGCACCAAAACTGCTGTTGCCTTAGCTGCAGAAGGGCTAGGTCGTCTTTCCGACCTCCTCCTGGACATCTTCAGTAGAAATGGCTTAACACCAATTGCCATTTCTCCTGATCTTCAACCACCCACCACCACCACTAAGAAATGAAGCAGCAAGCTGGCACGATGGAAAAGGTGCAAAGCTGATGCACCAATAACCCCGCCTATGGCCCACCCCCGTCGCTGATTGATGTTGCCTTGTTCACTCAACAGGAGTAATGTTGGGCAGGCACCACCACCATCACCACTGCCACTACCACCACCTGAGCCTGCCCAACAAGACCCTGTGTCGGAGGAGGACACTGACACCAGTTCCTACTCTACATCCAACCCACCACTACCACTACCACCAAAGATGACTCCACCGACGACAACATGGACCTGGAGGATGAATGAGGATGGCAGATGACGGGGAGGAGGAAGAGGAGGAGAAGAACAGACAGTCCACCAACACCACCACCACCTACTGTCACCATAGAGTGGTGGATGACTGCCTCTCCTCGCCTTGACCTCTTCTCCCAGTACACCTCACGCTACCGGGACCCTGACGTCTTCAAGGTTTGGGAGGTTTGGAGGAACAGAGCAACCCCGTCTGCTCGTCCACTCTCCAAAACATCAACGCAACACTCCGTAAGGAGGTATTGCCTTCATTAGTGATGTGGGCAATACTTTAACGGTTTTGGCACCCCTTCGGCCCCAGACACTAGCTTTTAGTTCTTCAACTGCCCCTCTTTTCTTTCTATTTCCTTCCTGCTTGCTGTTTCACCTCTCTATCACCGTTTTCTGGTGCTATATGACCTCGCTGTTACGGCGCCTAATATCAATCAATCAACACAACAAATCTCCTGCTGATATCCAACACGCAGAGGAGGAGGAGACACTAACACACACACACACACACACACCTTGACACACACACACACACACACCCTGACACACCCGTACACTTTTCCACATACATACAAGCAATCACTCTATAAATATATCGCCTTAATGACCATTAAGAAGTCGATAGGCATAAGGCATAATAATTAACAACAACAACACAGTGGGCAGGTGTCCCTCAGTGTACTTTCCTGCCACATACCAGCTTTGTGTGTGGTAGTCTTGTCTACCGGATACTCCTTATCTGTGTGCCTGTTATCTCCGTTATTATCATCACTACACAAATAGCTATTGTTCAGTAACCCTTGCCTCTCTCCTCTATGTAATCAGTGTAGCCTAGATTAAGTGTTATTGTTAATAGGTTATGTGTTATTTAGGTTAATTTCTATATGTTGTAAGGAATTGGGTTGTAACATTGTCTTTATGCTTGTAAACTGTATATACATATTAAATCCCTCCTCTCTTCATGCCCTATTATCCTCTGTGAACCACATTGGTTATTCGTTCTAACTCTAATTTTATTCTAATGTTGTGCCTAGTCTCGGGCATGAACTGCAAGATTAACTGGGCGTAACATTATTTGGCGACCCTGCCAGGATGCTACGGTTTTAAACTACCTAATAAGTTGTAAGCAAACCTCCCTTCCCCACTCTGTGTTTCAAATGATATAGATGTATGTTGTGCAGTGTACAAACCTGGTAGATGATAAAGCACACTCAAAGTGTCCTTTACTTGTTTAATTAAGTGTTAAGTGTTACGGCTACACCCAAGGACGCTTTCTTTGAACGACGTGTGATTTGTTTACATGCGTTCATCCTCTAGAACTGTCATTACTAGTGTTAATATTGGTACGTTTAGTCATTATCTCTCTGAAGGAATGGGTATTCATAGGCGTTGATCATTAACATGTAGAGTATTACGGTATATTCTCTACCTCATGCACTGTACACTCGCGCACCACAGTCTCTAGCCCACCTGAGTTTGGGCCTGAGATATGGCTCGTATCCTTTCTGGACGACAGCCCACTCCAACGATTAAGATGCCACACAAGCACGAACATACATTTCGAACCGATACAAGCTTGACTCCCTGTTTGCCATGTATTATTAATTGTTTTTTAAGGCTACGCAATCATATTTTGGCTGTGTGAATGACATTTATGTATATAATTATTGCAATATACTATCCCCATAATTTACAATGAAATAGCACACGAAAGAATATTGCTAGAGGATTCATGAAATCACTAACTAAACAACACACTTCAAATCAGCAAGTGAACTCAGAGGTTTATTTGGCGCACGCGAGCGTGTGTCTATATTGTGAGAGAGAGAGAGAGAGAGAGAGAGAGAGAGAGAGAGAGAGAGAGAGAGAGAGAATCATCAGACAATATCTGTTCACCTGTGTGGCCGTCTAAGCACAGTGGCTAAAAATAATAATGGTTCCAACGCAACATAGTGACCAATAATATAAGAATGACCAAACACAATTTAAAACATATACAGTATAGGGCTATAACAAACAACAATTTGTTACACATTAATCAAGTGACATTTTATACGTTCTCAATATTATCTTACAATAATTCCATCTTTTCATACGGAGAGGAGACACACTGCTGGTGTTTCGGGGTCACACACGCAATATTCTTCATGTTCATTTTCATGTTAATCTCACCTTAATTTTGTTAATGTTAATCAGCCAAAGCATGGATACATACTTAAAAAAAAAAAAAAAAAAAAAAAAAAAAAAAAAAAAAAAAAAAAAAAAAAAAAAAAAAAAAAAAAAAAATAAAAATAAATCAAAAAAAAAAAAAAAAAAAAAAAAAAAAAAAAAAAAAAAATCGTTGTAGATAATTATACAAAATACATAAGATTAATCACGTTAAGAAAACAATTTCTGAGGAAGAATCTTGATGTTACAGTAGGCTACACACACACACAAACACACACACACACTGAATACCTATGTGTTCACTGGGTGGTATGGAAGTGCTTCGTTTTAATTGTAGTTCTTGAAAGCTTATTGGTATATTCTTTTGTGTCCCTCTTTCATGCAAATATCTGAGGAATTAAAATGCAGTAAAGAAATATAATAATTTTTGCAGCCAAAATACTATTGTATAGTATAACCACAGAAAGAGTTGTGTATAAGGTTTACATGACACAGTGAGTCAGACACCTTTTCAATCTTTTGAAGCATTTCTGTTGGTGCGGGTCTGACTTTGTGATAGTTTCAGTGGGCTGTCGTCCAGAAAGGATCCGAGCCATATCGCCGCCCCAAACTCAGGTGGGCTAGAGATTGTGGTGCGCGAGTGTACCTCCCATTCATAGATGCTTTACACAAGAGAGTTTTATACAAAGTAGTTGACAGTAACACTCTGTTCTTAGTTCATGAGAGAGAGAGAGAGAGAGAGAGAGAGAGAGAGAGAGAGAGAGAGAGAGAGAGAGAGAGAGAGAGAGAGAGAGAGAGAGAGAGATAAATTGTATATACAGTATGTGTACACTCGATCAAAAAAGTATCGCGCAATTCCCTCGTGAAACATTCTGACACTTAAGACGATAGCTACTGAAAACAAGCTTGTTTATCATGAGCTGTAGCGATCATTTACAGAACCATCGGACCCCACCTGCGCGATACTTTTTTGATCCAGTGTACGTGACAGGAAACGTGTGTGTGTGTGTGTGTGTGTGTACCAATGTGAAATGTTTGTGATCCTCCCTAGATACAGAAAAGTTGTTTGGTAATTGTTAAACAAATATGGATCAATTGTCAGGCTTAAAATAAAGTATACTACATTGATTTGCAAAAAGTAAGAACACAATATTTTACAAAGGATTAAATTACTCGCAGTACACTGGAGTTCATTATCTAATATGTTTTATCTCTTCCTCCACTGTCCCTACGGATGCTGCCATGACACTATCTCTAGGCCACACACACATTGACACATACACATTATTACAAGGCCACACACACATTAACACACATACATTATTACAAGGCCACACACACATTAACACACATACATTATTACAAAGCCACACACACATTAACACACATACATTATTACAAGGCCACACACATATTGACACACATACATTATTACAAGGCCACACACACATTAACACACATACATTATTACAAGGCCACACACACATTGACACACATACATTATTACAAGGCCACACACACATTGACACTCATACACTATTTCAAGGCCACACACACATTAACACACATACATTTTATTACAAGTCCACACACACATTAACACACATACATTATTACAAGGCCACACACATATTAACTCACATACACTATCTCAAGACTACACACACATTAACACACATACACTAATACAAAGCCAAACACACATTAACACACATACAGTATATAAAACCAATAGAGGCTTAGCTCTATGTCTTTCATGTATGATTATCTTTTCTTGTAACACTATATGATCATATTTTCTCTGTATATGTGACATGTATTTTTTTATTGCATTATATTTTGTCCAATAACATTGGCATGCATTCCACTAAGATCACATATTATAACCTGAGATTGTCATGAGAGATAATTACTTATATCTTTATATTTTAATTAAGTATTAATTAAAAAGCAGCATTAATTAGTATGCATTATGTCTGTTCTTTTGAATCACTGTTTGGGATATGTCACTTTTATTTACATATTGTCGAACATTCACATCGCTTATTGTAGGAAAAATTAGTATATATTCTTTACTGTTACAGCAAAGTGATAGAAGAGGGTTTCAAACACACACACACACACATTCTCTCTCTCTCTCTCTCTCTCTCTCTCTCTCTCTCCCCCTTTTAACACTCAGGAAACCCCCATCGTTGAGGCAAAAATGGAGTGAGTTTATTTCCTCTCTCTCCAAGGTTGTCCTCACCAACGAGAACTTTTGGGTGTAAGGTTACCCTCCATACACACGGGTTTGGGACTACAAACAATATTATAGTAAGAACAAAGGTTTTTTATCCCCTTCTTTAGCCAATATATAAATATTATCAGGTGTCTCAGACCAGTTATTACACAGAATAAAACAAGTATTAATTGTAATTTTAAAACGCACCATGTGTGTGTGTGTGTGTGTGTGTGTGTGTGATCCTACAAGTTTTCCACTCCTAGATTCTAGTGTTCTTCCCTACATCTTGAAAGTGTGTATGGAAATAAATATACAACCCTTGTCAAGGGGAATATGAATGTTACTATATTGATTTAACAAGTTGTAATAACACAATAATTTACAAAGGATTAAGTTGTTGGCTGTACACTGGAGTTCATAATCTAATATGTTTTATCTCTTCCTCCACTGTCCCCACGGATGACGTCATGACACTTCCTGTGTGGTGTGTGGAAACCCTGTGTGAGTTTATTATCAAGAAATATCTTTCACACATATGTTAGATTATGTTTTGCTGGTATTATTGATTACGTCCTGCACTGATCTATGTTGGATTGTTGTCTTTTGAAATCCTCTGCCTCTCTTTATTACTTTCTGACTTTCCTCCATCTCTCCTTACTTTCCTCAGCCTTCTTCCTCTCCTTCTTTATACTACTTCCATTCTTCTGCATCATCTTCAGTCACACCCACCATCCTGATGTCCTCCTTCACTGCACCCATAAACCTTCTTACTTATCTCCCACTCTTTCTCTTGCCTGGAAGGACCATCTCCAACATCCTTTTCCCCGCGTACAGCCAGTACTGATGGTCGTGGACCAGATGCAGTTGAAGACATAACCATTGAGCCACAAGTTCCCAGAGCAATCGAACAATGTGATTCCCCTCCACCTATCCCACCACCCCACACTTGAACACCCCGCCAACCCCTACACCACCGTGGCCACTCACCTGGTAACAATATTATTATTAACTGTTTGCAAAGTTTGAAATAATCGACCTTAACCTCCTCTACCCATTATGGGCTCACTGTTCCCACGCCTTCTTCCTTATTTACACACGGATATTCAGTCTTGCTCCTGTTTACATAAAGTTCCTTTCTCACCTATACATATTTCAAACTCTCCAGTCTTGCCTTGACTTCTTCCAGGCTCTCTCCACATAACACAATGTCGTCCACAATCATCATTGTCCATGGAGACTCCTGTCTTATGCCATATGTTAATCTGTCCATCACCTTTTCAAATATGAAAGGGCTCAGAATCGATGTTTAGTAGTGGTAGTAGTAGTAGTTTTTCGTGTAGTAGTAATAGTAGTAGTAGTTGTAGTAGTTGTAGTAGTAGTCATTGTAATGGTAGTAGTAGTAGTAGTTGTAGTAATATTAATAATAGTAATTGTAGTAGTAGTAGTAGTAGTAATAGTAAGTGTAGTAGTAGTAATAGTAAGTGGTGTACTAATATTAAGTGTTGTAGTAATAATAGAAAGTGTAGTAGTAGTAGTAGTAGTAATAGTAAGTGTAGTAGTAGTAGTAGTAGTAGAAGTAGTGGGATATGCTGCTCACCTCACTGTTGTTAGGTTAGGTCAGGTCATACATGTCCTTTACCAACCTTACTTACTTCTCACTGTTGTTACACCATTGTCATACATGTCCTTTACCAACCTCACATACATCTCTGCAACTCCTGACTTCTTCCTCATACTATACCACAAATCCGCTCTAGGCACCTTGTCATAGGCCTTCTCTAAGTCTACAAACACACATTGACACTCCTTCTGGTCTTCTTTGTACTTCTCCATCAATATCTTCACAGCCGAATGTATCGTAAAACCAATTAACTTCTTAATGATCCTCACTTCTCTTTTTACTCTAGCTTCTATAAACCTTTCCCATATCTTCATTGAAGTACTAATCAAATTTATATCTCTATAGTTTCTGCAGTCCTACACATCTCTCTTGCTTTTGTAAATATATCCTAGTTCACTTTTCCTCTAGCATCCTCTTACTTTCAAGGATTATGTTTAACAATCTGGTTAGCCACGCCACCGCCATCTCCCCTAAGCTCCTTCACACTTCCAATGGTATGTTATCTGGGCCTACTGCTTTGCCTCCCTTCATCCTCTTCATGGCCTTCCTCACTTCCTCCCAGCTAATCTCTCGTACTTCCTGATTCGCTACCTCCACCCTCACCTCTACCAACCTTCTCTCCCTCTCATTTGCTATGTTTATCAGCTCTTCCTAACACTCCTTCCACCTCCTTAACACACTCTCCTCACTAATCAACACATTTCCATTTACATCCTTCATCTTGTTAACCTGTTGCACATCCCACCCAGCTCTGTTCCTCCGCCTGGCCAATCGGTACATGTCTATATCCTTATTTCAATTAACTAATTTCTCATTCAGATCATAACATGCATTTTCCTTTGCTTAGTCATCTCCTTCATTGCTTTGCTCTGCCACTCCTTAAATTCCTGCAAACTTTCTTTATCCCTTTGTCTGTCTCATTTCTGTTTCGCTTGCTTCTTATACAATATTATATTTCTTTATTCCACCTCTCCTCGCTTCTTTTTTCTTTACTTTTCGATGTCATTCCAAGTACCTTTTATGGTTTCTCCCTCACCACTTCAGATAAATCTGCCCATCTGTCCTCCTACTGATCCATACCCTGGCTCATCTTTCTCTTAACTTTTGTAATGTAATCTTCCTTCTTTAGTTTCCAACACATAATCCTTCGTTTAGTCCTCCTTTTCATCTTCACCTTTACTTTCAGACTCATCTTACCAACCAATACCCTATGTTGAATTGTTACACTCTTCCCTGTCACTACCTTGTAATCAATTGATTCTTTCATCTTGCATCTCCTACAGGATATAGTCTACTTGTGTACTCCTACCACCACTCCTTTTTGAAGCAGGTGTTTACTACAGCCATATCTGTACATTTTGAAAAGTCAACAATTATCTGTCCCTCTGTCTTCCACCCTCCCACTCCGTACCTACTCATTACTCTCTCATCAGTCATCACCGTTACTGTCCCTCTGTCTTCCACCCTCCCACTCCGTACCTACTCATTACCCTCTCATCAGTCATCACCGTTATCCCCTTCTTCAACATTGAAATCCACCCCAATAACCACTCTTTCCTCCCTGTGTATGTTCTGAACCACTTATTCTACTTCACCCTAGATCTCTTCCTTCTCCTCCAACTCACATCTCACTTACGGGGAATATACACTGATGACATTCATCAATACTCCTTCAATTTCCATCTTCAAGTTCATTACTCTGTACGACACCCTCATTACCTCCAATACACTTTAAATATATATGCTTTTTCTTCACTACTACCCCAACACCGTTCCTCCTGCCATTTACACCAGGGTAAAACAACTTAAAATTCCCCTTAATAAACCTCACTTTACTTCCCTGGCATTTTGTTTCCTGGACACACAATACGTTTAACTTTCTCCTTTCCATCACGTCAGCCACCTCTCTCACTTTTTTTGTGTGCTAAAATTCATACATACATACACAC
Source organism: Petrolisthes cinctipes (assembly GCA_033782935.1). Taxonomy (NCBI): domain Eukaryota; kingdom Metazoa; phylum Arthropoda; class Malacostraca; order Decapoda; family Porcellanidae; genus Petrolisthes; species Petrolisthes cinctipes. The sequence continues at coordinate 55,707 of JAWQEG010002088.1, read as the reverse complement.
ACACACACGTCTACATACATACATACACACATACATACATACATACATACAATATGTTTAACTTTCTCCTTTCCATCACCTCTCTCACTTTACCAATCATTGTGCCAAAATTCAAAGTTCCCACCCTCACCTCTACTCGTCTACCATCCTAGCTCTTCCTTTTTCTGGAGCTGTTATCATCCTTTACTTCTTCCCTTCTTTTGTCCACCATTACAATAATTTCCACCTGTACCATGCTGGACCGGTGTGTGTCTATCTTTGTATTTATATATCTATTTATCTATATATTTATTTATCTATCTATCTATCTATAACTATCTATCTATCTATCTATCTGTCTATCTATCTATCTACCTTTTTTTTTCTTCCTTCTTTCCTCTCTTCTTTTCCAAATTACAACGAGAGAGAGAGAGAGAGAGAGAGAGAGAGAGAGAGAGAGAGAGAGAGAGAGAGAGAGAGAGAGAGAGAGAGAGAGAGAGAGATACAATACACTTTCTTCTCCCTTTTCCTTTTCCTGTGTGGTGTTTTCATTCATTGTGATCAGTATATTGATATGGTAGGTTTATACACTGGATGTCATTCCGAATCGTTCATGGTGAGGGGGAAGAGTGGGAGAGTGTAGCCAGGGTATGTCTGTCACCAGTGTGAAGTTTGGTGGGTGACTGAATACATACTACAATACATACTACAATAGTGTACTACACATGTGATAAATTAGGTAATTATTAACTTAGGTTTGTTATGTAAATAAGCTGAAACATTCCCTATTTATTGAACACATTAGTGAGTTTGGAAACTCACCTATAGATGTAAGTAAATCACTTGATACATGTCATCCAGGAAAATGAAGATATTCACAAGGAAGAAGAAACCCGAAGTCCCATATATATGAATGACACTACTATCTCTGTGTTCAGGTAAACATTCACAGGAATTTCCATTTAATGTCAGTGTTGGACGTTTGACAAATGTTGGCAGGTGGAAGTGTTGGTATGTTATAATTATTTGGGTTTGACAAAGGGAAATTATATAATATCCTTATGATGATATAACAACCTTACTTAACAAAATATGACCATACTAACAATATTATGAGTTGATTCTCAAGTTTATCATTCCTGATAATATAATTTACACATTCCTTGCCATTATAAGTCTGTCTGCAGACAATCCATCTGGTGATTGCCACCTTCACAACACATTATCACTCCAGCTCTGGTTGAGTGTGGACATTCCTCTCCTCCTCAGTCCTGTGTTGTGGATTTCATACTGTTAATGTTTCTATTGATTGTCTGTTTTCTCGTGTTCTCGAATTTTGTTTTGTAATGTGTGTATGTGTGTTCTGGGTCTTGTCTACCTTCCATGTTTTGCTGTTGATCTGTTGTCTGATGCTATGCCTGACAGTTTTTAAGGTGGTCACTGTTGTGCACTTTGAAGAGTTTGTTTGTTTTCCCATCAAGGCCTTACCTGCCCTGATGGAGAGCTGTTTATCGGATGTAGCTTCCTGTCTGGAGGCCAACTCAGACATATCAGAAGACAACGAGTTTTCACAGTAGAATAAATGGCTGCCTTGGCAGCCCTTACCCAATATCCTCCTCTTCTCAATCATTCCTCAGCAAGGGTTACAGATATCCATCTCATCCACCTCTACCAAGCAATGTGTGGACGCCTCTTCTGACTGCTCAGAATTTCCTAATGTGGATTGTATACCTCTCACTGCCAAGACCGACAAGTATACTTCGGCTGTGTGTGACGTACTTAACTCTCAGTCTTCTTTGCCTTGCTCAGGTGCTTCAAACCCTACCCACTCCTGGTCCTCGTCTCACTCTTCTGCGTTTGCCCCGATTGACACATGAGTCAAGCTCTCCTTTTCTATGGACATGAAGCTGCAGTGGTTGTTTGTCGTAAACAAGGCCCTCAAACTGTAGCATGAACTGGCTGAAGTAAAGATGTCTGCAGTCACATCCCGGTTCATCTACATCTCCAGAAAGTGTCAGAATATCATCGAGAGAGTCAAGTATGGTGAATATTTTTCTCCCTCCCTCACATTCCTCAGGGTTCGCCTGAGAGGCCTTGTAGGGTTGTATAGTCCCCAAGCAGATTTAAAGTACCCCAGCTACATAGTCCCCTGCCCTGCCTCCCATCACCTCCTGCTTCAACATCATACCTCTATCTTACACGGCTTGACTCCTTTTCAGTTTTTGCTCAAGTCAACCAATGCAATGTCATCCAAGAATAAAGCACTACATGTAACCTCCTCTCTAACATCTGCAGTCATCACATCCATCACGAGAACGAAAATGTAAGGGCTGAGAACCGACCCCTGATGTAGACCAACCCTCACTCCAAACTCTTCCGTCCTTCTAACAACACTTCTTACTCGAGCAGTTGTTCCTGCATACATACTGTATCTTGCTGAACAATTACATACATTTCAGGAACTTCTTTCACCCTCATGCATCTCCAAACCTCCTGCCTTGAAACCCAATCATACACTTTCTCCAGATCAATGAACACCAAGTGTAGCTCTTTATACTTTCTTCTGTTCTTCTCCATTGTCTGTCTCAAAGAAAATATTGCATCCACTGTCCATCTTCCTGGTATAAACCCGAACTGTTCTTCTCTTACACAAGTTTCTCTCCATATTCTCACTTCTATCTAATACAGAACTTACGCATTGATTTCCATCATCTAAAACATAGGTTTTATGCCTCTGTAATTACTACAGTCCTGGATGTCTCATTTCTCTTTATAAATCAGTACCAATGCATTGTAGCCAGCAAATCTCATAAAATATTAACTCCTTCTCTCCCTAAACATTTCCACTCTTTGACTGGTAATACTATCAGGACCAACTGCCTATCCTTCTTTCATTTTTAGTAACACTATCTGTACTTCCTCTATGTTAATATCTTGTACTTCTCTTACATGCTGATTTCCATCTTTTATAGTTTTCCTCATTCAATAAGTCCCTGTATTGGTGATATGAGCAATACTTTAAGAGTTTTGGCGCCCCTTCGGCCCCAGCCACTAGCTTTTAGTTCTTCAACTGTCCCTCTTTTTTTCTATTTCCTTCCTGCTTGCTGTCTCACCTCTCTATCATTTTTTTCTGGCGCTATATGACCTCGCTGTTGCGGCACCTAATATCAATCAATCAATCAATCAATCAAACATTCAATAATTTCTCAAAATAATAATTCCACTCTGTATTTACACCATCCTTATCTGTCAACACTCTCCCCCCTCATCCTTGATCTACTTGATGTGAGTTAGATCTTTGGTGGCTTTGTTTCTGTTCTTCGCTATCCTATACATATTCTTCTGTTCCTCTGTCGCCTCTAACTACTCATAGAAATCATTCGATGCTGTCGCCTTACGCTGTGCTACTGCTCCTTTGTATTCTATACACGCCACTTTCCAAGCCTCTCTAATCTCTTTCGAAACATTCGTGTCGTAGGCTCTCTTTGCTTCTTTCTGTTTACTGATTTTTTCTCCAGTGTATTCTGGTTCAACCACCAAGTTTCTTTATTATTTTGTTGTTCTTTGCCAAATATTTTACTGACAACTTTTTCCTCTTTTACAAATCACATTAATATTCTCTTTTCACCAGGTGTTCGTATTTTATTCTGTTTGATGTTACACAGAAATGCTTCATTAAAGTCTCCCTCAGTTCTTGATGTTTCAATCTACACCCTTTTATCTTTGGTTCTCCCTTCGAAGTTCAAATTCCAGCAGTAAAATAATCTGATACCACTAAACAAACACAACTCCCCCCCTCCAAGCCTGTCCCCCAATTCCCGTACCCCCCTAGCACACACAACACCCCCCCCCAAGCCTGTCTCTCTATTTCTGCACCCCCCTATACACTTTCCCCTCTTATCGTTTTACAATTCTTTAGTTCAGCCAGTTGCCCTCTCCTATACAAAATGATATCTATCTTTGTCTGCCTTACTACACTGCTGTATGTAACATAGCTTTTGCACGTAAAGAAGGTGTTACAAATTGCAAGATCAAATGCCACTGTGAAATGCACTCTTCATTCTCCTTCCTCCTTCATCTCGCCGATGCCATGTCCGCCATAAACTCTACCTATATTTTCACCAACATGTCTATTTAGGTCACATCCGATAATTACTCTCTCGTCTGCAAACATCGACGTCATGAACTCATTCATTGTTCTCCAGAACTCAATTTTATCTTCCTATTCACATGCTACTTGTGGAACACATCTAGTTACTATGTTCAACACCTTTTCTCCACGACACACCTTTATTCGCATTATTCTATAATATATCCCTTTAACCTACACTTCCTTATCTTTCATATATCCTTGCTGATAATGATCCACTTCTTCAATAGTTGTTAGCTCCACTGTACAGCATCTTATAACCAATGCCTATCTCCTTTGCCATATTTCATTTCCATCTTCTTTCCTGTAAACACAATATATCCATCTTCTTTCTCTCCATAACATCTACAAGCTCTACAACGCCTGGTAATGCTGCCAACATTTAGGGTTCTGACTCGTTTCCTCTAGGATGGTTCCCCTGTATTACTGTTGACTGTAGTCTTCCTCACCCACCTCTACTACAACGCCTGGTAATGCTGCCAACATTTTGGGTTCTGACTCGTTTCCTCTAGGATGGTTCCCCTGTATTACTGTTGACTGTAGTCTTCCTCAACTACCTCCACTTGAGATTTCCTTCCATTTCCTCTCGTGTCTTTCACCATGTGAGGTCTCCCTGGGATAGGGGGCTACAAAAACCTCCCCAGTATCCCTGCTTGTCGATTAATGACTAAAAGCGGCTTTCACTTCAATTATCCCTATTTTCATGTTACCTTAGTACTTACTGTCCCACCTCTCAATCACCTTCTTCCTCTGGGGCCATATGACCTCCCTGTTGCAGCGCCTAATATCAATAAATCAATCAATCAACCATTGTGTGATGTGTGGAAACTTCATAATGACTAGCCTTGTTGCTGAAAAGTTGGACTCATCTCCAGGTACCGTTCAGCCTTGTTGAAGTGTGTCTAGTGTGTGACTGACCATGACTCCATGATGTGTTCTGTTAGGAGTGAACCATCATGTCCTACTGCCTCCACCTCCGAGCCTCCAAGTCCTGGGAACTCGTTTCTGTGGAAGTGTCCACGTTGCTTTCAGCCAGGAGTTAACGTGTGTCATGGTTGTGATTGATGCCAGTCCCCAACTCGTGCCTCTATTACCACAGTACTTCATCCACCATCACCTTCCCAGTCTATTACCACAGTACTGCATCCACCATCACCTTCCCAGTCTATTACCACAGTCTATTACCACAGTACTTCATCCACCATCACCTTCCCAGTCTATTACTACAGTCTACCACCACAGTACTGCATCCACCATCACCTTCCCAGTGTATTACCACAGTACTTCATCCACCATCACCTTCCCAGTGTATTACCACAGTACTTCATCCACCATCACCTTCCCAGTCTATTACCACAGTCTACTACCACAGCACTGCATCCACCAACACCTTCCCAGTCTATTACCACAGCACTGCATCCACCATCACCTTCCCAGTCTATTACCACAGTCTACTACCACAGTACTTCATCCACCATCACCTTCCCAGTCTATTACCACAGTCTACTACCACAACACTGCATCCACCATCACCTTCCCAGTCTATTACCACAGCACTGCATCCACCATCACCTTCCCAGTCTATTCCTCCCAACAATCCTGCCCCACCTCTTAACCTTGCCCTCCTCCAGTTTGTTGTTTCTGTCATGGCACGATGTAGTGCCCTTGAGAACCACTTTTCTGCCCTTGAAGCCAGGATTGACAGGCTGGTTGCCTCTCTGTCCACTTCTAATCACAAACTCTCCACCGTTGTTGAGACTCAGTAATCCATCATCTCAGCTGTCACCACCTTTACTTTACTGACAAGATGGCTACTATTGATTTTTGCCTTGATTTTTTTTTTTTTTTTTAACATTTAACGTTTTTTTGGAGGGCTAAGAGGTGTGATGTGAAAGTATGTGCTTTATTCTCTGACCCTCCTTGGAGCAGGGTTGGTCACGATGTTTACTGCAGGTCATGTCACAAGGATATCAAGTCTGCCTTGTCCTACATCCAAATAGTGTCCCTTGCCACACCCACATTTACCCTGGTCAGGACAGCATGATGGTCAGAGCTGTCTACGGGTGCCAGCTGGTGACAGCATAGGGTGTCCACCTGGAGGTCAGAGATGACAGGATCCAGCGTCCCTTCCCGTTCCTGTGTGGGGAAAGTCACATGGTCTGTCAAGCCCTGTACATCCAGGAGATTTTTTGGAGGCTTACTGCTACATGTGGTGGTTGAGGTCACCCACCACCAGGAAGTGGCTCCAACGGTGTTCTATCAGCAGGTCATTCAGTTTCTCTGTCAAGTAGTGGAGTGAGGCAGGCCCCTGTCTTGGGGAACGGTACATAGCGCAGATCATGAGGACCGAACAGTCAGCCAGTACAACCCAGAAAAACATGGTTTCCATCTGGAGAGGTGTTTCTACATTTAGTAGCTGGGACTAAATACCCTCCTTGAAACATAGAGCCATCCCGCCTCCTGCTCGTTCCAGGCGATCCCTCCTGGTCCAGTGGGTATAGCCACGTATTTTGTCTCTTTCTCCAGGTCGTTCATCTGCCTCTACTCTCCGGACTTCTTCCTGCAAGCATAGGGTTCGCTCTTAATGTCATCTCCTGGAGCATCTGTGGTATCACCAGTTATGTTAAACTCAGTCAACTCATGGTCAATGTTTTTCCTCATCATCCGTGTATTTTCTTTCTCCAGGAATTATTTCCAGGATGGTCTCTCACCTCTGGACAAACTCTTAACTTGCATACATACCTTCTAGCCACATCACCTTCTTCTGTACCTCCACCGATCCTGACATGATCTTTCAGCTTCAGGAAGGTACTCTGGATCTCATCCTCACATCGGGACTGATAACATCTCAGAACCAGTGCTCCACGGTGCCAGTTTTATTCTCTGTTCATGTCACACTTTGGCTTCATTATATTCTACCTGCTGGGTCTGCTGCTCCTGCCAATCGTTTACATATTGCTGTGACTGTAAATCATTGTATCAGATTATTTTACTGAGGGAATTTGAACTTGGAAGGGAGAACCAAAGATTAAAGGGTGGAGAATTGAAACTGAGGGAGACTTTCATAGAAGCATTTCTGAGTAACATCAAACAAGAATAAAATCTGAAGACCTGGTGGAAAGAAAATATTAATGTGATTTGAAAAGAGGAAGAAATTGTCGGTAAAACATTTGGTAAAGAACAACAAAATATATAAAGAAACTTGGTGGTTGAACCAGGATACACTGGAGAAAATCAGTAAACAGAAAGAAGCAAAGAGAGCCTATGACACGAATGTTTCGAAAGAGATTAGAGAGTCTTGAAAGGTGGTGTGTATAGAATACAAAGGAGCAGTAGCACAGGGTAAGGCGACAGTAACGAATGATTTCTATGAGCAGCTAGAGGCGACAGAGGGACAGAAGAATATGTATAGGATAGCGAAGAACAGAAACAAAGCCACCAAAGATCTAACACACATCAAGTAGATCAAGGATGAGGAGGGAGAGTGTTGACAGATAAGGATGGTGTAAATACAGAGTGGAATGATTATTTTGAGAAATTATTGAATGAGGAGAACGATTGGAGAATGATAGAGGATGGAAATTAGCATGTAAGAGAAGTACAGGATATTAACGGATTTGAAGTACAGATAGCGTTACTAAAAATGAGAGAAGGAAAGGCAGTTGGTCCTGATGGTATTACCAATCAAAGAGTGGAAATGTTTAGGGAGAGAAGGAGTAAATATATTATGAGATTTGCTGGCTACAATGTACACTCGTGATACGTAATCTCTGACCAGACGAACGACAGGAGGCACCACACATACCCTGCATTCGAACTCAGCCTCTATAGGTGGACTGGGAGGGGAAATGAGCAATACCAGGCGATTCAAAGCTTTCTGCTCATCACACTCTGGTCAGAAATTATGTATCACGAGTGTAGTGATACTGATTTATAAAGAGAAAGGAGACATCTAGGAGAGTAGTAATTACAGAGGCAAAAAATCTATGTCTCAGATGATGGAGAACTATGCTTGAGTTCTATATTAGATAGAAGTGAGAATATGGAGAGAAACTTGTGTAAGAGAAGAACAGTTCGGGTTTATACCAGAAAAGGGACAGTGGATGCAATAGTTTCTTTGAGACAGGCAATGGAGAAGTACAGAAGGAAGTAGAAAGAGCTACACTTGGTGTTCATTGATCTGGAGAAAGTGTATGATCGGGTTTCAAGGCAGTTTCAAGTTTGGAGATGTATGAAGGTGAAAGAAGTTCCTAAGATGTATGTAATTGTTCTGCAAGATACAGTATGTATGCAGGAGCAACGGCTCCAGTAAGAAGTGTTGTTAGAATGATGGAAGAGTGTCGGTTCTCAGCCCTTACATTTTCGATCTTGTGATGGATGAGATGACTGCAGATGTTAGAGAGTAGGTTACATGTAGTGCTTTATTCTTAGATGACATTGTATTGGTTGACGTGAGCACAAACTGGAAAGGAGTCATGCCGTGTAAGATAGAGGTATGAGGTTGAAGCAGGACTTAAGATGGAATATTGATAGGTGAGAGGTGATGGGAGGCAGGGCAGGGGACTATGTAGCTGGGGTACTTTAAGTATGCTTGGGGACTATGAAGCTGGGGTACTTTAAGTCTGCTTGGGGACTATGTAGCTGGGGTACTTTAAGTCTGCTTGGGGACTATGTAGCTGGGGTACTTTAAGTCTGCTTGGGGACTATGAAGCTGGGGTACTTTAAGTCAGCTTGGGGACTATGAAGCTGGGGTACTTTAAGTCTGCTTGGGGACTATGAAGCTGGGGTACTTTAAGTCTGCTTGGGGACTATGAAGCTGGGGTACTTTAAGTCTGCTTGGGGACTATGAAGCTGGGGTACTTTAAGTCTGCTTGGGGACTATGAAGCTGGGGTACTTTAAGTCTGCTTGGGGACTATGAAGCTGGGGTACTTTAAGTCAGCTTGGGGACTATGAAGCTGGGGTACTTTAAGTCTGCTTGGGGACTATGAAGCTGGGGTACTTTAAGTCTGCTTGGGGACTATGAAGCTGGGGTACTTTAAGTCTGCTTGAGGACTATGAAGCTGGGGTACTTTAAGTCAGCTTGGGGACTATGAAGCTGGGGTACTTTAAGTCAGCTTGGGGACTATGTAGCTGGGGTACTTTAAGTCTGCTTGGGGACTATGAAGCTGGGGTACTTTAAGTCTGCTTGGGGACTATGTAGCTGGGGTACTTTAAGTCTGTTTGGGGACTATGAAGCTGGGGTACTTTAAGTCTGCTTGGGGACTATGAAGCTGGGGTACTTTAAGTCTGCTTGGGGACTATGAAGCTGGGGTACTTTAAGTCAGCTTGGGGACTATGAAGCTGGGGTACTTTAAGTCTGCTTGGGGACTATGAAGCTGGGGTACTTTAAGTCTGCTTGGGGACTATGAAGCTGGGGTACTTTAAGTCTGCTTGGGGACTATGAAGCTGGGGTACTTTAAGTCTGCTTGGGAACTATGAAGCTGGGGTACTTTAAGTCTGCTTGGGGACTATGAAGCTGGGGTACTTTAAGTCTGCTTGGGGACTATGCAACCACACGAGGCCTCTCAGGTGAACCCTGAGGAATGTGAGGGAGAGACAAAAATATTCACCATACTTGACTCTCTTGATAATGTCCTGACACTTTCTGGAGATGATGATGAACCGGGATGTGACTGCAGACATCTTTACTCCAGCCAGTTCATGATGCAGTTGGAGGGCCTTGTTAACGACAAACAACCACTGCAGCTTCATGTCCATAGAAAAGGAGAGCTTGACTCATGTGTCACCCAGGGCAAACGCAGGACAATGAGACGAGGACCAGGAGTGGGTAGGGGTCGAAGCACCAGAGCAAGGCAAAGAAGACTGAGAGTCAAGTACGTCATGCACAGCCGAAGTATTCTTGACGGTCTTGGCAGTGAGAGGCAAACAATTCACATTAGCAGATTCCCAGCAGTCAGAAGAGGCCTCCACACATTGCTTAGTAGAGGTGGATGAGATGGATATATGTAACCCATGCTGAGGAATGATTGAGAAGAGGGGGATATTGGGTAAGGGCTGCCAAGGCGGCCATTTATCCTATTGTAAAAACTCGTTGTCTTCTGATATGTCTGAGTTTCCCTCCAGACAGGAAGCTACATCCGATAAACTGCTCTCCATCAGGCCAGACAAGGCTTTGATGGGAAAGCAAACAAACTCTTCAAAGTGCACAAGAGTGAGGTAAGGATGTAGAGGGTAGATAGGCGGGAAGCTTTGTGTAGTCAAGCGAAGGGAGGGTCTGACAGATGGTGGAGAAGTGATGGTTCATTTTGTCACTGGATTCAGAGTGAGAGAGATGGGAGACACAGGGGATGGTGGAGAAATTATTTGATAGTCCACACAGATGTTTAATTTTGGAAAACCATTGAAAATTATTTGTTTGTTTTAAACTGTAAATTTTACTTGGGCAGTGGTTTTTCTTTGCCTTGGCAATTTCTCTGATTACTTTATTTCTGAGCCATTTGAACCTGTTTATGTTTGTGTAGAGTCGACGTGATAACAAAATTATTCCACTTGGTGTATAAGTCTGTCTTGACCTCAGTCCAGGGGTACCAGGTGATCCACTGACCTTAAGGCTGTGTCAGGTGTGTAGAGTAGAGGTGATAACAAAATTATTCCACTTGGTGTATAAGTCTGTCTTTGTCTTGACCTCAGTCCAGAGGTACCAGGTGATCCACTGACCTTAAGGCTGTGTCAGGTGTGTAGAGTAGAGGTGATAACAATATTATTCCACTTGGTGTATAAGTCTGTCTCAGTGATGACTTCAGTCCAGGGGTACCAGGTGATTCACTGACCTTAAGGCTGAGTTAGGTGTGGTCATAATGACAGGGGCTTGGTGGAGTATAGTGGTGGGTGCAGGTGAACACAGAACAGAACAATGTGTGCTGCGTCCCAGTGGAGGGAAGGGTTGGGGGGGCAGGGTAAAGCTGTTTACCAAAATGTCAGTCAACACTAGGACTAAGGTAATGTTGCCCGTTATGAAATTTACTTGTCACGACCGCCCTAGCCGACCTCGATTAACAACAACTTTCACACAAAACTTTCACACGGGCTTTCGTATATTTACTTACGAGTTCGAAGTTAACTCCTTCACTAAACAAATTAATCTTAATTATTTTAGTATGTCGCTCATTGTAGAATGATTTATAATCATATGTAGTGATAGTGATATTGACGTGTATAAATAAGGTGTCGTCATCGAGTGGGGCAGAAGAGAAGCTACGGTACCAACATCACCAAAAAGCTTCACTGTCTCATCTAGTGAGACACCCAATAATCTCGGGGCCTCGCAAGAGTCACGGGCTACTGACAGCCTACAGTCCCGAAGTATAAAAGAAGTATAAAAAAAAACAATATATCAATATATGTTGTAAATTTACGTTACGAATGGCAATGAAACTTCCTTTATTCTTTTTCTTGTTTCTGTGTCGTAATGTTATCTCTAAATCGATCCTTATCCTACCTAACTGGGCAGCTGGTATATAATCGGATACTTATCATGAGAAGTGAACGATATATTGTTTAGTTAAGCTGTATTGGAGTTGCAGCTTGATGTCCAGACGTGGTTGTGTATCAAGTTCTTTTGTATTGCACGTATGTGAGAATTCCCTCTAACACTTCTCCCCGCCTGTATAATCCACTCTGTATGGTGTGTTCTCTTCACTGCCCCCGTAAATACTAACTTTCCGGCTTCCAGACTAAACCTGGTAATTTATGACCTAGTGCTTCACAACCCAGAAATATATTATCGAGATATTCGACTGATTTCTTGGATTTGTGATGTTATGTGATTGTTTCTTTAATTAAGTTCGAGTATCTTTTTAGATGGCTCGAAATTTTGGTATTATAATTATATAAATTAATTCAAGAATCTTTTTAGATGGCTGTAACTACTGGCAATATAAATGTTAAATAACAACGATAATTGCTGATATTATGTCGTTAATGCTGCTCTGTGGGAAATCATTACCACATTGCCACTGGTTGGAATGTCTACAACTTACTTTAATGAAAGCTGTAACTGAAGGTTGCTAGTATTTAATTCATTAAAGTCACCACAGATAACTAGCTTGGAAGAAGGAAACTGGATCTTAAGACGGTCTGATGTGACGATGATGTGGTCGATCAGGGCAGGTCCGATGAGTGCTCGGGGTGGATGGCAGAAAAGGCAGTAAATGATTGTGATGTGTGTGTGTGTGTTACTGGCAGATTTCCTTATTCTTTCTGTGATAATTGGCTGACATGATGATATAGTGTAATTTATTTCTATACTCTGAGATTAATATATCTTATAGTCATCTAGTATATGTCATAAAAATACAAACTCAAGTTTTCTTTCATCTACTTTTCTCCATCGAATGTTAACAGTGTAATTATGACACTCGCGATTTGAATCCTAAAAATTTTTCTCTAGGTAAGTGTCATAGTGATCTCTCTCTCTCTCTCTCTCGTGACTTAATTAACAACATAGTGGTTGTGTGTATACTAACCTTTGTTGTCCACAGTTTACACAGTAGTCCTGTGTGTGTTGTAGAGGACAGGAGGGTGACACAATAGTAATGAAGGAACACCAACATGGACAACACAAAACACACCATAAAAACCAATATACTATATGTGTAATGTATAAGTAAATACATTGACTTGGTAACATATTAGGCAGAGAAAAGAGGTTGTATGAGAGACAAATAATGATGAACGATAAGTGACTGTTGTGACTCTAGTTTTAACATCTTCAATGTGTTACCCTTCCCACTAACCAAGATGACAAACATAAAATTACTGCCTGGCACAATATTCCTCAATGTGTTACCCTTCCCACTAACCAAGATGACAAATATAAAATTAATATCTGACCCAATATTCCTCAATGTATTACCCTTCCCACTAACCAAGATGACATATATAAAATTTATACCTTTACATTCTCCTATTCGTTCCTCTCCCTCCCCTTTCTATACCCTACCTACCCTTCCCTTCCCTCCCCTACCCCTCTTCTCCCTTTCCTTCCTTTACAGCTTCATATCCTCTCCCTTCCTCTCCTTTACTATCCCCAATCCTCACTTCCTTCCCATTAACCTTTTTCTCCTATCCCTTCCTACAATTTCCTCCCTTTCCTTCATTCCTACTCTTCCTTCTTCTTACCCTTACGTCATCGTTCCCTCCAAACCCTCCATCCTTCCTCTCTCCTTCTCCTCACACACCCTACCCTCCACCCTATTGTATATACGACTGTCTGCAACACTTATCACAGGATATACCAATATATCTAATATATACTGTATATTGTTAAAATTAGACAAATACATGTCACATATACAAATAAAATATATTCATGTAGTGTTACAAGAAAAGATAAACATACATGAAAGATATTGGCTTTATATACTGTATGTGTATTAATGTGTGTGTGGCCTTGTGATACTGTGTGTGATAGTGTATGTGTGTTAAGGTGTGTGTGGCCCTGTGATAGTGTATGTGTGTTAATGTGTGTGTAGCCTTGTAATAATGTATGTGTGTTAATGTGTGTGTAGCCTTGTAATAATGTATGTGTGTTAATGTGTGTGTGGCCTTGTAATAATGTATGTGTGTTAATGTGTGTGTAGCCTTGTAATAATGTATGTGTGTTAATGTGTGTGTGACCTTGTAATAATGTATGTGTGTTAATGTGTGTGTGGCCTTGTAATAATGTATGTGTGTTAATGTGTGTGTGACCTTGTAATAATGTATGTGTGTTAATGTGTGTGTGACCTTGTAATAATGTATGTGTGTTAATGTGTGTGTGGCCTTGTAATAATGTATGTGTGTTAATGTGTGTGTGGCCTTGTGATGGTGTCATGGCGTCATCCGTAGGGACAGTGGAGGAAGAGATAAAACAAATTAGATAATGAACTCCAGTATACTGTAAGTAATTTAATCCTTTGTCAATTATTGTGTTGTTACTTCTTGCAAATCAATGTAGTATACTTTATTTTAAGTCTGACAAATGATCCATATTTGTTTAACAATTACCAAACAACTTTTCTGTATCTAGGTAGGATCACAAGCATTTCAGATTGGTACACACTCACACACACACACACACACACACATGCATTAACCACAGAATCAGTTTTACCTTCATACAGTAGTCCAAGTTAATCTTAAAGGAATTTAATGGTCAATAATTTTACAGCGATAGGGATAGTACGAACCCAACACACACACACACACACACACATACACGTTTCCTGTCACGTACATACATATATATACAATTGTTTTTTTTTTTTTTTTCTCTCTCTCTCTCTCTCTCTCTCTCTCTCTCTCTCTCTCTCTCTCTCTCTCTCTCTCTCTCTCTCTCTCTCTCTCTCTCTCTCTCTCTCTCTCTCTCTCTCTCTCTCTCTCTCTCTCTCTCTCTCCTCTCTCTCTCTCTCTCTCTCTCTCTCTCTCTCTCTCTCTGCTTGTAAATCATTATATTTTACCTTCTGGGTCTACTGCTCCTGCCACTCATATACATATTGCTGTGCCTGTAAATCATTATATTCTACCTGCTGGGTCTACTGCTCCTGCCACTCGTTTACATATTGCTATGCCTGTAAATCAAGAGCGGGATACCTTTATACAGTAGGGTGAAGGTCAGATGAGATTTTCAGGAGCATGTCGCAGGCAGCAGTGACAAACGTGAACCACAAAGTGGCTTTGCATAAAAATTTTATTGAAACAAACATACAATTTAGTGAGATGGTTTGGTGACATTGTTCATTGAAGAGTGTTCTTGGTAAACATACAAATTAGTGTGATGGTTGGTTCTACTTGCCATAAACAATTGTGTCAATGTTCAGTTCAATGGATGAAAAACACAACAGAAGAATATCATTGAGGTGACAGTCCGAGAGCTGATAGTGAAGGTGAGACTTGGTGACCAGAGTACCAAGTAGCCTTGACTTGGAGAGAGTGTAGGGTTGACAAACAGTATTTGTCAGCAGTATTTGCAGGCCGGATTCTATTATTAATTCCTAGTATGTTCACGGGCCACACAATACAGAGTATTTAACAGTAACACTCTGTTCTTAGTTTCATGAGAGAGAGGAGAGAGAGAGAGAGAGAGAGAGAGAGAGGAGAGAGAGAGAGAGAGAGAGAGAGAGAGAGAGAGAGGTTGACAAACAGTAATTGTCTCGGGCCGGACGATAGGGCCTTCTTGGGCTGGATCTGGCCTGCGGGCCAAGGTTGGCCACCCCTTGCAGGCCGGATTCCATTATTAATTCGGAGTATGTTCACGGGCCACACAATATGCCTCTGTGGGCCGAATGTTACCCCGCTCCTACTCTAAATATAGGCCTGATGGACATCTTATTTTTGACTCATATGTTACTTACTATTTACCTTTCTTTGCCGGACCAGTTATACTCTGATCTTTTCTTTGCCAGTCATGTCGTTTACAAGTTATTTGTCTCCCCAGACACACCTCAAACTTCGTTGTACCGCCCATTCATAGATGCTTTACACAAGAGAGTTTTATACAGAGTTGTTGACAGTAACGTTCTTGTTTTGTCTTGTCTCATGAGAGAGAGAGAGAGAGAGAGAGAGAGAGAGAGAGAGAGAGAGAGAGAGAGTTAGTTTGTTTATACGTGGGACAGACAGGATGAAGATAAAACAAATCAAGACAGGAAAAAATGTGCTCACGGGCTCGATAAAACACACACACATTAAACTGGCACAATGACACGTGACAAGGAATGAACACAGAAATATAAAAACGAAAGAAAATTGTTATTGACTGGCTGGTGTGCAGTACAGAAGAGTGTATGGAATTATAATAGTGTGTCAAATTATAGGACATGAAATATTATAGAGCGGTTTTAGCCCATCAGGATGGGTGGAATGTGAAGTTAATTTGTGGGGAAACAAACACACACATCTCTGCTTGGGTTCTTGACTTGGTTAATTTGTGGGGAAACAAACACACACATCTCTGCTTGGGTTCTTTACTTGGTTAATTTCTGGGGAAACAAACACACACATCTCTGCTTGGGTTCTTTACTTGGTTAATTTGTGGGGAAACAAACACACACATCTCTGCTTAGGGCCCTTTACTTGGTCACCGCTTCTTTTTCTGCTACAAATGGTCCAGAGTTCGGTCCTTTCTTGGGACACCATAAAAATCTTTCACTGATTCCAGAGGTTACCACCCCTGTGAGTAGGGGTGTGGGGAGTTTGACTCGGCTATCTCAGTGAGGTCTTCCTGCTTACCCAGCTATAGCCGAAGCTGACTCGGGTCTCACGTGAGTGGAGAGGTCTCTGGGCCACACATCATCCTTGTGATGCGTGCTATTGTAGTATTTCATACAGTCTAGTGTGTGCTTCACTCTGTCCCATTGACTACCACTCATAAGCGGACCTTTAACCTTTTATTATTAATCTGAGTAAAGTTGTCAGCATCAAAATTATAAGGTTTATGCCTATTTCTATTTAATGTTAGTACAATGACAACATAAATCTCAGACTATATCAGAGTGAGTATGGCATAATGAAGACGAGTCTGTGAAATGAAATCGATAGGAGAGATTGGGGATTGGTAAGACTAGAAAGAAACAGAGTCCAGTGTGGTAATAGGAAGGAACAAAAGAGGGAATGATTGATAGAGACATTGGTAAGAAGAATATTTGTCACACTGTATTACCGTGTTAAAACAAATGGTAACGAATAATGTTAAGTCACAACATGGACGAAATATTCATGTTACTAAAATACATGTCGAAGTTTAAATTAATACTTTTTAGCAACAGAGGTATAAATGGAAGGTTACTTAACACTGAATGGGGAGAGGGGAGGCCAGGAGGGGAAGTACTGTATTTATAGAACAAAAAAACAACATGTAATGGCGTAACACACACTGCCATTATCTATGTTGATGACGTGTGTATCTGGCAACATTATTGTATTCTTGCAACGTTGCCTCTATGACTGAAAATGCTTTGGTATATTTAATAAACAACTTTCTGGCAACATTTATATATATTTCTGTGTGTTGGTATCCGTAAACAAAAATCTTCCTGCACCAATATCATATATTTCTCGATAATATTATGATTCCACCTTCACAACATATATAGTATAATTATAACTTTGAGGTATTTGTCGTTAAATTATTCTAGTTCACATATGGTCATCTGTAATATTAGACATTTAACCATATATACCTGTCAATTCTATCACATAGAGTGTTCCCTGATTAACAGGAACGTATCATGGACTAAGATAGACAAACTTCTGGTATTGACTGTACAGCTGTGTTTATGATTCCCGGAGACACCATCTTGTGGAGGGAACTTGACCTTCTCTATCCTTACTGGACAGCAGGTAGTTGAATCAAACTGTCTGACCAACACACACAGTGAAGCTAACAATAATATTACATTGAGGGAAATTGACCTTCTCTATCCTTACTGGACAGTAGGTAGTTGAATCAAACTGTCTGACCAACACACACAGTAAAGCTAACAATAATATTATATGAGGGAACTTGACCTTTCTATCCTTACTGGACAGCAGGTAGTTGAATCAAACTGTCTGACCAACACACACAGTGAAGCTATATAAACATTTATTTATTTATATTAGTATCTTTCTGCCCATCTATTTACCATTGATGAAATACATTAGTTGTTGTGTGTTCATAATGATACGAGTGGAATGGTGGTAATGACAGGTGTTACATTACACTCTACTTTGACATTTTATTCTCCCCTTTCTTATCAGTTACAAAGGTAGGCCATTATCTCCCACACTCACTCCCTCCCTCCCTTTCTCCCTCGATTTCATTCTCACTCTCTCTCTCCCTCTCGATTAAACCTTCGTCTCTCTCTCTCTCTCTCTCTCTCTCTCTCTCTCTCTCAGGAAACCCCCATCGTTGAGGCAAAAATGGAGTGAGTTTATTTCCTCTCTCTCCAAGGTTGACGTCACCAACGAGAACTTTTGGGTGTAAGGTTATCCTCCATACACACAGGTCTGGACTACAAACAATATTATAGTTAGAACAAAGGTTTTTTATCCCCTTGTTTAGCCAGTATATAAATATTATCAGGTGTCAAAGACCAGTTATTATACAGAAGAAAACAAGTTATTAATTGTAATTATAACATGTACAGTGTGTGTGTGTTTGTGTATGTGTGTGTTTGTGTGTGTGTGTGTGAT
This sequence comes from Petrolisthes cinctipes, assembly GCA_033782935.1. Lineage (NCBI taxonomy): Eukaryota > Metazoa > Arthropoda > Malacostraca > Decapoda > Porcellanidae > Petrolisthes > Petrolisthes cinctipes. The sequence goes on along the minus strand of JAWQEG010002088.1, from coordinate 37,366 downwards.
CATACAAGTCCTCCACTCATAGATTCTAGTTTTCTTCCCTACATCCTAAAAGTGTGTATGGTAATAAATATACAACCCTTGTCAAAGGGAATATGAAAGTTACTATATTGATTTAAGAAGTTGTAATAACACAATAATTTACAAAGGATTAAGTTGTTCGCAGTTCACTGGAATTCATAATCTAATATGTTTTATCTCTTCCTTCACTGTCCCAATGGATGACGTCATGACACTTCCTGTGTGCGTAGGTGTATGTGTGTGTTTGCTCACTACCAGATCGGAATCCATCTTGTAGTGTTGTGTTTGTATAAATCCTTCTCAACTTCAGCATTACAGTGCTTCAATCTCTGGAGTTTATTATCAAGAGGAACCTTCCACATATTATTGGGTAAAGTGTTTTGTTGTTACTATTAATTAAATCCTACACTCAACTATTTTGGATTGTCTTCCTTTGAAATGCTCTGTATTTCTTCATAATCTCTCCCTCTCTTTATCACTTCCTATCTTTCCTCTCCTATATTCTTCTTTGGTCAGGTTTCTTCTGTGTCAACATACATTCTTTTCTGTACTGAACAGTTGCACCTTGCAATCCTCCCTCAATTCTTCTTTGAGTAATAATAGGTACACTTGGACATTGTGAACCAACACTACCAACATTAACCATTACATTGTCAGGTGATATAATAATATTTAATATTGATCATAATAAGTGATTGGTTGGAGACCAATTTAGTTTTAATAAATACAGTAATGATAATATTAGTAATGTATAGTAAGCCCCAGGTCCGTAAGTTTAAGGGGGTGCGGGAGTAGGGGACAGGCTTGGGGGGGTTTGCAGGGTGTGGGAATAGGGGGACAGGCTTTGGGTGGGTAGAAAGCCTGTCCCCCTACCCCCCGCACCCTCCTAAGCCTGTCCCCCTACTCCGGCACCCCCCTAATCCCCCCCTCCAAGCCTGTCCCCCCTATTCCAGCAACCCCCTTAAACCCACCCACCCAAGCCTGTCCCCTACTCCCGCACCCCCTTAAACCCCCCCCCAAGCCTGTGCCCCTATTCCCGCACCCCCTTAATTCAAACTGTTTACTGAGGGGTTACTACCATGGCTGGGAGTTGGCCTGGCCTGGCTGACGTTCACGGAGATTATCTCATCACAGGAAGAGATGAAGAGAAACTAGATATTGAGGGAGGGAAGCAGGGAGGGAGGGAAAGGAGAGAGTGTGTGAGGGAGCGAGGGAGTGGACAGCGAAGGAACAAGGAGGGAGAGGAAAGGGAGAGAGAGTGTTAGGGAGGGAGGGAGAGAGAAAGTGGACAGTGATGGAACAAGGAGGGAGAGGGAGGGGAGAGAGAGTGTTAGAGAGGGAGGTAGGGGAGGGAGAGAGTGTGAGGGAGGGAGGGAGTGAGGGAGTGGACAGTGAAGGAACAAGGAGGGAGAGAGAGTGTGAGGGAGGGAGAGAAGGAGCCTTTGTGCAATTTTAAAAATATATATATTTTTTTAACATTCTACGGTGAAATGGTAAACTAATAATAACATTGACAAGCGTTCCACTAAGAACACATATTATTATAACCTGATTATTATACCTATTATAACCTAACACACTAACACTATTACAAGGCTACACACATTAACACACTAACACTCACAGTGCTACACACACATTAACACACATACATTATTACAAGGATACACACACATTAACACACATATACACTATCACAGTGCTACACACACATTAACACACATACATTATTACAAGGATACACACACATTAACACACTAACACTATCACAGTGCTACACACACATTAACACACATACATTATTACAAGGCTACACACACATTAACACACATACATTATTACAAGGCCACACACACATTAATACACATACATTATTACAAGGCTACACACACATTAACACACTAACACTCACAGTACTACACACACATTAACACACATACATTATTACAAGGCTACACACACATTAACACACATACATTATTACAGTGCTACACACACATTAACACACATACATTATTACAAGGCCACACACACATTAACACACACATACACTATCACAGTGCTACACACACATTAACACACATACATTATTACAAGGCTACACACACATTAACACACATACATTATTACAGTGCTACACACACACATTAACACACATACAGTATATAAAACCAATAGAGACTTAGCTCTAAGTCTTTCATGTATGTTTATCTTGTCTTGTAACACTACATGATTATATTTTCTCTGTATATGTGAAATGTATTATTTTATTGCATTATAATTTGTCTAATAACATTGACAAGCGTTCCACTAAGAACACATATTATTATAACCTGATTATTATACCACCTCAGTTTGTCATGAGAGAAAAAGATTATTACTTATATCTTTATATTTTAATTAAATATTAATTAACATTTCAGTATGAACATAATACATCTAGCATGCAGTATGTGTGTTCTTTTATATCAATGTTTGGGATATGACACTTATATTCACATATTGTCTATCAGTAATATTATTTATTGTAGGTAAAAATAGTATATATTCCTTACTGTTATAGCAAAGTTTATCTCTCTCTCTCTCTCTCTCTCTCTCTCTCTCTCTCTCTCTCTCTCTCTCTCTCTCTCTCTCTCTCTATCTCTCTCTCTCTCTCTCTCTCTGTAAGGTCTGTTATGGTCTGTGTTTCTATGTAACTAACTCTCTCGCTCTCTCTCTCTCTCTCTCTCTCTCTCTCTCTCTCTCTCTCTGTAAGATCTGTTATTGTGTGTGTTTCTATGTAACTAACTCTCTCTCTCTCTCTCTCTCTCTCTCTCTCTCTCTCTCTCTCTTGTGACAGTGGAAATGTCCTGATAATCTGCAAACTATAAATATATTAAGTTTTTTGGGTACATCCTGTGATAAGTTGTGCAGGCAGTGTTATGTACTGTGTAATGGTGGGTTGTGTGTGTGTGGGGAAGGAAGGAGGGTTGGGTGTGTGTGTGTGGGGAAGGAGGGAGGGTTGTGTGTGTGTGTGGATGGAGGGAGGGTTGGGTGTGTGTGTGGGGAAGGAGGGAGGGTTGGGTGTGTGTGGGGAAGGAGGGAGGGTTGGGTGTGTGTGGGGAAGGAGGGAGGGTTGGGTGTGTGTGGGGAAGGAGAGAGGAAGGAGGGAGGGTTGTTTGTGTGTGTGGAAGGAGGGAGGGTTGGGTGTGTGTGGGGAAGGAGGGAGGGTTGGGTGTATGTGTGGAAGGAGGGAGGGTTGGATGTGTGAGGGGAAGAAGAGAGGAAGGAGGGAGGGTTGGGTGTGTGTGTGGAAGGATGGACGGTTGGGTGTGTGTGGGGAAGGAGGGAGGGTTGGGTGTGTGTGTGTGTGGAAGGAGGGAGGGTTGGGTGTGTGTGTGTGGGGAAGGAGGGAGGGTTGGGTGTGTGTGGGGAAGGAGAGAGGAAGGGTGGAGAGTAGGATGTGTGAGGGGAAGGAGAGAGAAAGGATGGAGGGTTGGGTGTGTGAGGGGAAGGAGAGAGGAAGGAGACAGGAAGGAGGGAGGGTTGGGTGTGTGTGGGGAAGGAGGGAGGGTTGGGTGTGTGTGGGGAAGGAGGGAGGGTTAATTGTGTGTGTGTGGGGGGAAGGAGGGAGGGTTGGGTGTGTGTGGGGAAGGAGAGAGGAAGGATGGAGGGTTAGGTGTGTGTGTGGGGAAGGAGAAAGGGTTGGGTGTGTGTGGGGAAGGAGGGAGGGTTGGGTGTGTGTGGGGAAGGAGATAGGAAGGAGGGAGGGTTAGGTGTGTGTGTGTGTAAGGAGGGAGGGTTGGGTGTGTGTGTAAGGATGGAGGGTTGGGTGTGTGTGTGTGGGGAAGGAGGGAGGGTTGGGTGTGTGAGGGGAAGGAGAGAGGAAGGATGGAGAGTAGGATGTGTGAGGGGAAGGAGAGAGGAAGGATGGAGGGTTGGGTGTGTGAGGGGAAGGAGAGAGGAAGGAGACAGGAAGGAGGGAGGGTTGGGTGTGTGTGGGGAAGGAGGGAGGGTTGGGTGTGTGTGGGGAAGGAGGGAGGGTTGTGTGTGTGTGGAAGGAGACAGGAAGGAGGGGGGGTTGGGTGTGTGAAGGGAAGGAGGGAGGGTTGGGTGTGTGTGGGGAAGGAGGGAGGGTTGGGTGGGTGTGTGAGGAGGGAGGGTTGGGTGTGTGTGGGGAAGGAGGGAGGGTTGAGTGTGTGTGGGGAAGGAGGGAGGGTTGGGTGTGTATGGGGAAGGAGAGAGGAAGGAGGGAGGGTTGGGTGTGTGTGGGGAAGGAGAGAGGAAGGAGGGAGGGTTGGGAGGGAACGATGAGGTAAGCGTTAGGAGGAGATGGAAGAGGAGGGATGAAGGAAAGGGAGGAAATTAAATGAAGTGATAGGAGAAAAAGGATAAGGGGAAGAAAGGGAGGATTGGGGATGGTAAAGGAGAGGAAGGGAGAGGGATATGAAGCTGTAAAGGAAGGGAGGGGAGACGAGGGAAAGGGAGAAGATGTGTAGGGAAGGGAAGGGAAGGGTAGATAGGGCAAAGAAAGGGAGAGGAGAAGAGGAGAAGGGAGGAGAGGAGTAGGAAAGGAAAGGGAAGAGTAGGGTAGGTATGGTAAAGGAGGGGAGGGGAGAGGAAGGGAAGGGAGAAGAGGGATAGGGAAGGGAAGTGTAGATAGGGTAAAGGAAGGAAAGGGAGAGGAAGGGAAGGGAGGAAAAGGGAATGGGAAGGGAAGGGTAGGTAGGGTAAAGGAAGGGAGGGGAGAGGAGGGGAAGGGAGGAGAGGAGTAGGGTAGGGAGGGGAAGGATACGTAAGGTAAAGGAAAGGGAGGGAGAGGGAGGGTACAGGAGGAGAAGGGAGAAAAGGGGTAGGGAAGTGAGGGAAGGAGAGGGATAGAGAAGAATAGGTAGGGTAAAGGAAGGGAAGGAGAGGGAGGGTACAGGAGGGGTAGGGAAGGGAAGGGTTGAGAGGGGTAGGGAAAGGAAGGGTGAAGAGAGATATGGAAAGGAGAGGGATATGAAGCTGTAAAGGAATGGAGGGGAGAGGAAGGGAAGGGAGAAGTGGGGTAGGGAAGGGAACGGTGAAGAGGGGAAGGGAAAGGAAAAGGGAAGGGTAGGTAGGATAAAGGAATGGAGGGAGAATATAAAGGAAGGAAGAGAAGGAGGGATAAGAAATGATAAAGCAGGGGAAGGGAGAGGAGGAATACAATATTAATGTATACAATAAAATACAAACAGTAACAGACCAGTTGGTCCTTTAGAGGCTGTTTTGATTCTAAGGTGTTAACTAGTAGAGATAATGAATAAAATAATAATGATAATAATAATAATAATAATAATAATAATAATAATAATAATAATAATATTAATAATAATAATAATAATAAAAATAATAATAATAATAATAATAATAATAAAAATGATAATAATAATAATAATAATAATAATAAAAATAATAATAATAATAATAATAAAAATTATGATAATATTAATAATAATAAAAATAATAATAATAATAAAAATGATAATAATAATAATAATAATAATAATAATAATAATAATAATAATAAAAATAATAATAATAATAATAATAATAATAATAATAAAAATAATAATAATAATAATAATAATAATAATAATAAAAATGATAATAATAATAATAATAATAATAATAATAATAATAATAATAATAACAATAACAATAATAATAATGTTGTTGTTGTTGTGGACCCAGACCAATTAAAGGTGTAATATACTTATGGTTCATTGGATCACTTTGATTCCTCCGAAGTATACCAGGAAACAGAGCCACATTAACATTAATAATGGTGTTGTGTTACTTGGAATAGTGTGGAGGAATCAGTTGCTCCAGATTTACCAACACTGTACTACTCCTCTGTAATTAACTTCCTGGCTATCTGTTGGTATATTTCTAAAGCCACTTTATTTATTTATTGATACAAGTAACAAGGAAGCACTACCATCTTGTATTACCATTATAATGTTATATTTCATTCAATATAATTAATTTATTGTAAAATATAACATTGTGCAAAATGTGGCAACAACTTAGTGAACAGGAGTGAGCCATCACGTCCAGCTGCCTCCATGTCTGAGCCTTCACCTCCTCTTCTGTCCAAGTAATTAATAAGAATGTACTGCATTACAGGAAATTACTAATTATTGGTATAGTGAAACCAGCACAGCTGGATTGCTATAGAATAGGCCCCTTCACAAGCCCAGGCCCCGTATAGGCATAATCTGGGTTGGAAGGGTCAATTCCGTGACGTTCATCAGAAGTAAATAAAATTCAAATCTGGCGCTGTACTGATAGTGGAGCCACCTGGTGGTGGCGCGGTGAGGTATTAAGCCCCTCCTCCGCTGAATACCGCTCGCTCACTCTGTCGCGGAACACGTCTCAGTCAACATCTACGCTCCTCGCTGCTACGCTATGGTATTGTGTCACGTGTTCCTGCTAATATTTTCTTTTGTGTTCTAGTGGCTAGCCTGCTTTGCAGATGTATCGTGTGTGTTTATGGGGGTTTTTTCTTCGTTAGGACTGAGTTCTCTTTTCCTTAGCGAAGGGGGGCTTTTCAGCCCCTTTTTTCGGAGTTTTTCTCCGTCTGTCCCCCCCTTTCACCTTTCGTCCTGCCACTAGTACATGCTTCGTGTGTATTTTATCGGGGTTTCTGGGGTTTTAGCGAGGTTAGTGGGCGCCACGTGGGACTTCACCGCCCCACGTGGTGAGCACATGGGGTCTTTGTAGCCCTTCCTCTTGCCTTCCCCGATTATTATGTGTCCCCTCTCGGTAAGGGGGAGTGAGAATTGTGCCCTGGTTCTCTCTTCCTCTCCTGGGCGGGGGTTTTTTATTTTATTTTTGGGGTTTTTCCATTTTTCAGCCTGGAGTGTTTCTTCTCAGGCTATCGGGTCCCCTCCTACCCCTCCTTCTGGATCATTCTGTCCGGGGGGCCCTTATTTACCCGCTCCATGTGGCGGGCTGTTTTGGTTTTACGGGGTTTTTCCCTGGGCGGCTGCGCGAGTGTGGGGGATCGTGTCCTGGTCCCCAGGTACAGCGGGCGTGTCCCGCGCTTCTTTCCTTCGGGGAGGATGGGTTTGGTGTCTTCTGTGTTCCAGTGTTTGCACGTGTTAACCCATGTTTGTGTATTCTCTTCTCCCTCAGCCTACTCGTGCCCTTTGTGCTGCTTCAGGATGTACCGTGCGGGTCTCGCCTGACGGACACCTGCACTGTTCGCCTCACGCACCCTGCTTCACTCCCTTGGGTTACGACCCTTTGGCGTGTGGTGTGTGCCGCCCCTGGGCTGAGTTGTGTCGGGTTACCTCCCCTTCTGCCCGCTTCAAGCTCCCTGCCCTTGCTTCTCTTCGTATGGCGTGGACGAGGGCTAGGAGAATGGCCCACAAACGAGACGGTTCTTCTTTGGCGTGGGTGGACCCGATTTTGGGAGCGGACCTGGGTTTTTTCAGGACCCATTACCCTTCTTCCTGTCTCTCGGAGTCTCAGGGGCTAGAACCTCCTGAGGCCCGAGAGATTGAGCCTCCTTCCCTAGACGGTACTACGACTCCTTCTCGGGGCTTAGCCCCCCGGGAAACGAGCGAGTCTGTCGCGCTGGTTCTCCCGACTACCTCACCGGTACAAGGGCCCAGCAGGGAACCCCCAGCTTTGCCTCCTGCTAGAGCTGGCTCCTCAGGCCTCTCTAGAGGACGCAAGCGTTTAGCTAAGAGGTCCCGCCACTCCAGGAAGTCTCGTGCTCGTCGCCGTTCTCCTTCCTCCTCTTCTTTGTCGTCCTCTTCCTCTTCTTCGTCGTCGGGGAGCTCTCCTTCGCCCGCCCGCAAATCCCGCAAGGGTAAGCGGGGGGGGGACAGCCCCTCGTCGAGGAAGATAGTTAAGATCTTCCACGCCCTTATTCCTCACGCTTTTCCTGGGGCGTCCGTCGCGCAGCCTCCGTCTGTCGCTACGGAACCCGCTCTTTTTCCCCCGCCTCCCGCTGCTGCTCCCGTCGAGGGCGCGAGTCCTCCCGGGGATGTGGGAGTCCTTTTCGTGCCTCCCGTTTCCCCGGGACTCGAGTCTCCGTCCGGGGATGTAGCTGAGGAGTTGGTTACCTCCGCACCTCCGTCCCCGTCACCCCCTCCTTCAGGAGACGGATACCTTCCCTACTCTTGGTCTCTTCTCCCTCCTACCTGGACCCACTCTTTGGAGGAGGGCAGACTGGTGGCTTGGTCTCCGGACACGGCTCAACCAGACGTGTGGATCCGGAGGGATGACGTCCTGGTGAAGTGGGGGGCGGATGAGAAGGGCAAGGCTATTCCCTTCTACAAGGTCCGTCCTATCTCAGCACCCGTACCCACTTCATCTAGGGTGTCCTCTGCGGCGACCCTGGACGCGATGGGTTTTCTGGTGGAGTACAGCCAGCTACACTTGTCCGGGGCTTGGAGGATTGACCGCTCCCACGGTAACACGGCGCTCCTCCTTTCCCCGGACGCGTACTTCCCGGGGGATTAAGGCGAAGGGGACCTGGACATTCCAGCCCTTCTCCTTAAGTCCCTGGACCACCAGAGAAACAACGCGCCCAGGAAGCCCCCTCCTCCATCTTTCCCTATCATCCTCCCTCATTCCCGGGCCCCCCCGGGCTTGAGGGAGTGCCTGTGGAAGACGGAGAAGGAGCCCCCGGTCCCCTATCAGCTGAAGGAGCCCGATGGCAAGTTGCGACAGGCGGAGTCTGCTACCCGTCTAGAGTTGGCCCACACCATCTCCACGGGGGCAGCCGCCTCGTTGATAAGGGACTGCCTCAACGCCCTAACCAACTCCTACCACGAGATGTCGGGTGTACAGCTAGCGTGAGTACCTTACTCGTGTGTCATGTTTTTTAGGGATACTGGGTAGAGGGTCTCTCTGTTACTCCCGGGTACTTATCCCCAGGTTCGCTCGGTTTTTTCCTTGTTTACCCCTTACAGTGACACCCTCTTTTCCATGGCCACCGTGATGGAGGGCGTGGCGGCGATGGCGACCCACTTCATGCGGGAGGAGGCAAAGGCGTTCGCCGAGGCGAGACTGGCAGCCCGCCAGGCGGCGGCTAAATCTGCGCCGGAGATGGCACAGAGGGGAGTGGTGCGAGCTGCGCCCTTGTCCCCTGCCATCTTTGACCAACCAGCGACAGACACAATCTTCGCCTCCCTCCCAGCGGTAATCAATTTACCAAAACCCTCCACCTCCAAGTAAGTACCTCTCGTGTTCGTCTTACCCGAGTTGTCACGGGGGTGAAATGAAAGGATTTTCGGGTCTACTTTGGTTCCTAATCATTCTGTTTGTCCATAGGCCACGTGCCCCACAGCCAGCCAGACCAGCCTACCAGCCCCGGAGGCCCTCCCAGCCCTCCAGGCTACCGAGGCCCTCCTATCCCACTCCCCCGAGAGCACACAACAGGCCCTCCCAGAGGGGCCAGCAGCCATTTCGGGGAAGGGGACAGGGCTCCAAGTCCTACTCCAAGCCCAAGTCCTCCTTCAACCACCCCTCCCAGAAGGACCGCTCCACTTGAGGGTCCCACTCTGGGCTGCCTCACAGGGTGGTCAGCAGCCTGGCCCACCCACGGCTGGGCAGCAAGGATAATTCGCCAGGGCCTGTCATGGCCCTGGATTACTGTTCCGGTGAGTAACTGTCATCTTTCCTATTCTGACATATGAATTATGCCTAATCCCGTCCTTGGGTTACCGTTAGGTCAAAATCAGATTTTCCCTTGCGGTCAAAATCTCTGCCTCTCCCGTCATTTACCCTCCAACCACCCCGGGTCCCTCGGGCCCCGGGGGATTAGGATTAACGGTACTCTCACTGACACCTGTCTCTTCCTGTTACAGCCACTATGTCTACCTCCTGCCTCAACCAAAGTGTCACTTTCGGTCGTCCCGCATGTGTTAGAAATGCGGGAAAAAGGGGTAGTGGAGCGGGCGACGGGAAGGGTCTTTCTTTCTCGTTTATTCACGGTCCCCAAGAAGGACCAGGGGAAAACGAGATTGGTGATGGACCTGAGCAAGCTAAACAAATTCGTGAAAACTTTACATTTCAGGATGGTTTCGGTTGCTCAGGTCCGCACAGTTCTGAGGAAGGGAGACTGGTTAGCATCCCTGGATCTCAAGGATGCGTACTGGCACGTCCCGATCCACCCCAGGTTTCGCCGTTTTCTGGCCTTCCAGGTGGGGACCGAGACGTTCCAGTTTACCAGGCTCCCTTTCGGTCTTTCTCTAGCTCCGCGAGTCTTCACAAAACTCGTGAGGGTGGTGGCATCCCGTCTGGCAGAGGCAGGTGTTCCCACCCTCATGTACCTGGACGATTGGTTGCTTCACGCCCCTTCCAAGGAGCAGGTAGCAAACAACGTCCGGGTAGCGAGGGGAGTGCTAGAGGAAATGGGGTTCCTGTTGAACATCCCCAAGTCCTCTCTCACCCCCACTCGCAAGCTGTGTTGGCTAGGAATAGAGTGGGACTCTCTTTCGGCCACCCTCTCTCTCGCTCCAGACAACGCCCGCCGGACCCTCCGCCACGTCCGCCAGGCGCATTTTTCCCGTACTTTCTCTCGCCGCCAGTGGGAATCATTGCTCGGGTCCCTAAATTTCGAGGCCCCTGCAATGCCCCTGGGACGATTGAAACACAGGAGGCTGACGCGGGAGGTAAACCTCCACCTGTCCCCCGCACACAGGGACCTTCCCAGGCAAGTGTCCCCCTCTCTCCACCGCCTCCTTCGCCCCTGGCTACGTCCCGGTGCCCTGCGTCAGCGGGTCCCCTGGGTGATCCCTCCCCCGGGGATCACTGTGGCGACAGACGCATCGGACGTAGGCTGGGGATACCAGTCTTGCCTGGGACATCAACGGTGCGGGGGATGGAAGGAAGGGGAAAGGCTACTGCACATCAACGCCCGGGAGTTGATGGTAGCGAAGGAATGGCTCAACAGACACCCTCAGTTGGCCAGGATAGGCGTCCGCTTCGATATGGACAACGTTGCGGCCGTGCAGTGCCTACAGAAACAGGGCACCGCACGGTCGGAAATTCTCCTGTCCCTGTCAGAACAGATTTTCGCAATAGCGGCCAAGAGGGACATTCACCTCTCGGCCCGCTACGTGCCAGGGCGGGAGAACGATTGGGCGGACGCCCTATCCAGGTTCAGGGGGACGTCAGTCGAGTGGCAACTGCGTCCCCTTGTGTTCGAGTCTCTCTGCCTTCGCTACGGGACACCGGAGGTGGACCTATTCGCCTCCCCATCCACGGCCCTACTCCCTCTGTTCCTGACATTCTCATCCAGAACAGAGGCGGGAGGCCCGGACGCCTTCACGGAGGACTGGAACAGGTGGGGTCATCTCTACCTCTTCCCACCCCCAGCCACTTCAGTCCTCCTGAAGGCGATCCTCAAGCTGCGCACGTTCAGGGGGAGGGTTTTCCTCATAGCCCCCCTCTGGCCAGCACAGCCGTGGTTCGGAGAGTTGTCCCGGTGGTGCCCTCATCCCCTTCAGTTGGGATCGGCGTGCCTCTCCAGCACCCTGTCTGCACCACTCCAAGCGTCACTGAAACTACACGCTTGGAGTTTCTACGGGGAGTCCTCAGCAAAAGGTTCACTAAGGAGACAGTGGACAAGATGTTGAGGGCTCATCGTCAGTCGTCGGTGCGACAATACGAATCGTGCTGGAAAAGATTCCAGGACTTCTTGCGAAGACACCCCTCCAGGGTCATCTCGGAGGACACAGTCCTGGAATTCCTCACGTGGCTCGCCGATTCCACCAACAGGGCCCCGGCGACGGTGCTTGCGCATCACGCAGCCCTGTCTGATCCCCTCCTCCTGGGTTTTAACATTAAGGTTTCGGAGAGGCCTCTCTCTCTCCTGAGGATGGGGATTCGGGCGGGGACCGCACCTCACCGGGCCCAGACACCCTCCTGGTCCCTTCATCGCGTCCTTTCCTACCTGACCTTCGAGGGGGTCCCTCTGGAGGTTTGTCACCTCCTCCAGAAAGCTCTCTTCCTGCTCGCCTTAGCTACAGGTTACAGGGCTTCTCAGTTGGCAGCCCTGACCCGTCACACAGCCTTTTCTTCAGTAACCCCTAACCTTACTTCCTTAACCATTTCCCCCTCTCCTGCTTTTCTAGCTAAGAACGAGCAGGCTGACGACAGAATTGGCCCTCTCGCAGTACCCTCGTTCCTGAGGGATGGAAATTTCCACCCCCTCTGCCCAGTCCACGCCTTTGTAGCATACGTGGAGGCGACGAGAGGGGCTTCTCCGGACCACCTCTTCTACAACTCTAGGTCCGGTAACCCTCTCTTCCCTAGGTCAATCGCTCGCCTTCTCTGCCGAGTGATAGAGAACGGGGATCCTGGACACGCCCCGAGGGCTCACAGCGTTAGGGGCGTGGCCGCCTCCCTCGCCTTCCTCAGGACTCACTCGGTGGAGAGGGTCAGGGATTTGGGGGGCTGGGCGTCCACTTCCTCCTTCAGGACGAAGTACCTGTTCCACTCGCTCTCCCCTACCCCCTGTGTGGCTATGGGTACTCCACCTTCTATTCCCCAGGGTCCCCGCGGGAGACACATGGGGGGGAGGGGCCGCCCGAAGAGAAAAGGTCGGGTGATTTAAGTCCCGTCACATCATCCCATACCTCATCCACATCTTGTACAACTTCATGCTCATCCCCATTCTTTACGTGTACATATGGTGAGGGAGACAAAAATAAATTACATTGTTACGGAATTCTTGTGTATTCATTTTCCAAACAATTACTTTACTATGATGAGTGACAGGAGATATTATTACACAGGATATCTGGATCCTAGTGTCCTCCTTCATCCCCTCGGGATCACATTACCTGAGCGAGGGCCATAGCCCTAACTCAGAAGACTTGAATAAAGGGGGGGGGGAAGGGGGGGGGGTTTGCCATGGGCACCTCCCCCCTCCTCTCCTAGACCCGAACCCTCGAGTCTGCCTATAAAGACTTTATGTGTAACAATTCTGGTCTATAACAGAATGGTCTACGGTTATATGGTATAAGCTACTTCTGCCCCACCACGGCTACTCACCTAGCCAGTGTCGGGAGGGGCGTTAGCTTCTGCCTCACCGGGCTCGGTTACCTTTCCTGCCCTCCGCTCTCAACCACTCTTAACTAGCACGTGATTGCCTCCACCTCACCTCCCACCTACCGCATCGCATGCATAGCAATCCAGCTGTGCTGGTTTCACTATACCAATAATAGTGCATTTGTCGCGGCTTCTAGCCGCTTAAATTGTATTTATTGGTTGTGAAACCAGCACAGCTTTTACTGTCCCACCCACCTCCCGATGCGGCAGGCACTCACTTCTTTCTCATTGGAGTGAGCGAGCGGTATTCAGCGGAGGAGGGGCTTAATACCTCACCGCGCCACCACCAGGTGGCTCCACTATCAGTACAGCGCCAGATTTGAATTTTATTTACTTCTGATGAACGTCACGGAATTGACCCTTCCAACCCAGATTATGCCTATACGGGGCCTGGGCTTGTGAAGGGGCCTATTCTATAGCAATCCAGCTGTGCTGGTTTCACAACCAATAAATACAATTTAAGCGGCTAGAAGCCGCGACAAATGCACTAATATTGTCATGGTATGGCAGTCGTAGCTCGGTATCATATGTAATTATTGTGTGTATCTAGGTTATATCTCTTCTCTGTGTTGACCAGACCACTCATACCAACTCCACTGATTGCCATCTATCCTCTGTTGTTTCATCCTTCTCACCACATATGATTAATTGATATAATGACCGACTGACAGAATGACCATTTGTGTACCATAATACGGGGAAAAGGGGAATGAAAATGAATTGGTGAGTTAGGCGTGTATGAAGCATACAGACAAGAGGGAGGGAATGATTATTCTATACTGTAAATCCCTGACTCCCGGACATACGCAGGACTGATAACACTGAATGTAATGTATATTTATGTGTCTGATTGTATATAGGGTCACACAGCTACGGAAGAGTAGGAAATGGTAGATAGGGTAACGGAAGTGGAGGGAGAGGGAGGGTACAGGAGGGGAAGGGAGGAGAGGGGTAGGGAAGGGAGGGAAGGGTAGGTAGGGTAAAGGAAGGGAGGGAGAGGGACGAATAGGAGAATGTAAAGGCATTAATTTCGTGTTTGTCATCTTGGTTAGTGGGAAGGGAAACACATGGAAGATGCTACAACTTGATCACAACAGTCACTTATCATTCAACATTGTTTGTCTCTCATACAACCTCTTTTTTCTGCCGAATATGTTACCAAGTCAATGTATTTACTCATACATTACACATATAGTATATTGGTTTTCTTGGTGTGTTTGGTGTTGTCCATGTTGGTGTTCCTTCATTACTATTGTGTCACCCTCCTGTCCTCTACAACACACACATGACTATTGTGTAAACTGTGGACAACAAAGGTTAGTATACACACAACCACTATGTTGTTAATTAAGTCACAAGAGTGTGAAACACTCTTTACACTGTACTACTCCTCTTTAACTTCCTGGCTATCTGTTGGTATATTTCTAAAGCCACTTTATTTATTCATTAATATAAGCAACAAGGAAGCACTACCATCTTGTATTACCATTATAATGTTATATTTCATTCAATATAATTTAATGTAAAATATAACATTGTGCAAAATCTGACAACTGTAATCACTCAACCCTTACTTATTATAGTATGAATACACACACACACACATATACCCAAACAGTATATACACGGATGTATTAACACACACTCATGCACACACACATACCCTAATGGTATACACACATATGTATTAACACACACATACAATCACCCGTCCGATGTCGTATGTGTGACACGGCACTCGTCTGGGCAGCCAGGGTCAGCTTGTTGACCCCTCACCCCTCATCTACCTTCATCTACCAAGTACCGCACATTAAGAAGAATACTAAACAATCAAAATGAGGCCCAACAATCTGTCAACCAATCAACACACTGACTTGAAGATAATCCGTTACTCCCTGCCACCACTAAACTCTCTCAAACCAGAAGCTGTCTACCCACCACCTGCCGTAATAGGTCACCTGAAAGCTATTGGAAGACAGCTTATGTTACTCCAATACCAAAAGTTTCAAAACCCCAGACACTTGATCAATTAAGACCCATTGCCATAACCCCCTTCCCGAGCCTGTTATGTGAAAGCTTTGTGTTCGACTGGGTTAAAGCCAACATCTCAAATGTAATTGACCCCCAACAATTTGGAAATATGAAGTCATCATCAACCACCCATTGTTTCATAAGCCTGCTACACTTTATATACAGTAACCTGGAAAAAAGAAAGACCTCAGTTGCCCTTGCATTCATAGATTTCAGGAAGGCTTTTGATCTAGTAGACCATAAAGTAGTATAATGGAAAGCTCTTGACATTGGAGTGGAGCCCAGTCTAGTGGCATGGCTGGCAAACTTCCTGTGTGACAGACGTCAGGTAGTGCGTCACCAGGGTGCAGTATCTATCCACCAACATCTCTCGTGTGGTGTGCCCCAGGGGACCTGGATGGGACCCCTGTGCTTCCTCATCCTAATCAATGACGCCTTAACTGACACAAATTTTCACTGGAAATATGTGGATGACTCAACCGTTGGGACAGTCATCAATAACTTGTCTCCTGACTACCACCTCCTGCAACAACACCTCACCAACCTCCAGACGTGGACCAACAACAACAACGTCTCCATCAACCACGGCAAGAAAGTAGTGATGCAGTTTCACACGGCTATCACACCTCCACCACTACCAGTGATAACACTAGGACAGCAACAACTACAAATAGTGGACACCACCAAACTATTAGGTGTCATGCTGGATGACAAACTGAACTGGAAAAGTCATATCAGCACCATCATCCAGTCAGCCACATACCGCCTGTATATACTAAGACGACTCAAGTCCCTAGGCACACCCCAAAAGGAGCTGGTAGGAATACACCACACCTTCATCATCCCCAAGGTGACATACGCCTCCCCCGCCTGGTCTTCATCCATCAACCAGACACAGAGGCAGCAGCTGGAGGGGGTACAAAAGAGGGCATGTCATATAATTCTGGGTACGGCATACATCACCTACCAACAAGCCCTGGATACCCTCAGAATACCATATCTTGTCACCAGACACCAGCAGCTCCTCTGGGACTTCAGTAAACAGTTGCTAATCCACCCACGCCATATAGACCTCCTCCCACCCACCATTCCCAAACCCCGCTACGTCTGTCACTACAACCTACTCAAACCCATCAGAGCTAGGACAGACAGATACAAAAATAGTCCCATCCCCACAATAGTCTCTCTAATAAACCAAAAGCACATGTAAATATTTGTACTATGTCCATGTGTGAGTGAACATGCGTGATTGTAATTGTGTACGTCTGTGTGTTGGTTTGGTATTTATTTATGTCTGTTCATTTATAGGTATCTATAAAGTATAACCTATTTGCATCACCATTTTACAATGTATATTTTCAGCCCTTGGCTGCCTGTACCAAATAAACATATTATTATTAATGTTGTTATTATTATTATTATTAATATACCAAAATATTATGCATATATATGTATTACGTTACGTTACGTTTATGCAGTCCATCGTGGCCGATGACGACATTCGATGTCCCCCGATGATTTCAAGGATGAATGGTGACGAACCAGTGAGAACTTGTCAATTCATGGATGTTGTTGTCTTTGTCGTCTCCGATGAGAGTTTGTGTGGCTCAGGAAGCCTATGCGTGATTTGCACACCTTGCCACACGTTGCACATATTAGTTGAGGGTCTGGAACTGCAGCAGCAACTGGCCCGGCGTGACGCTGTTGTCTCTTCAGGGTACGGTGTGTTCTCCAGGCTTCCTCCAGTGTACCAACTCCACCCTTTATTTTTGATCGCCATTGTGTCTTGTCTGTAGCTAAGGCTTCGAGTGTCCCAGGGTTCATATTGCATCTCTTCAGTGTCGTTTTTGCTTGGTCCTTGTACCTTTTCTTAGGTCCTCCCGGTCTTCTTGGACAATTTAGTAACTGACCATACAGTACTTGTCTGGGAAGCCGATCTTCTGGCATCCTTATGACATGGCCAAGCCAACGTAGCTGCCTCTGTGCTACCATGGGTTCAATGCTGGTGGTGTTTGTCCGCTCAGTTATCTCCGTGTGTGGAATACGGTCTCTCCAGGTGAGACCTAATATCTTCTGTAAGCATGAGATATGGAAGCGTTGTAGTTGCTTCAAATGGTACTGATAGTATGTCCAAGTCTCTGCACCGTACAGAAGGGTGGATATACACACTGCTTAATACACTTTAATTTTAGTTTCTAGTTTCAGATGTTTATTTTGAAATACTCGGTCCCTTAACCCCCAGAGTCCGGGCAGCGGGATTTCCCGCTCGGTCGACAGAGGCCGGGCAGCGGGAAATCCTGCTCTGTCGACAGAGTCCGGGCAGCGGGAAATCCCGCTTTTGGTAATTTATGGGGAAAAACGCCAAATTTGTCGGGATTTTTTTTGATCTGGCTATACTTCACCACCAGACCTTTTCATCCCCACATTCAATCAGTGTGTGCTTGACCGTGACAATGGCTGGTCGTAGTGAAGAAAATACGGGCTCGTTCGATTCGGTGCATCCTACCGCGCTGCCAGGCGCACCCGCTCCTGTAACCTCCACTCCGCGGGTGCAACCAGCTAGATTGCGTCATGCACCTGCAAGGTTGTCAGATTCTGCAATAGGGCGGGAATTGGAGAATCTGGCAGACCTTTCATATGGGAGTGACGACCTGGACAGCTACTCTGATACTGAATGGCAAGCTGACGAATCAACTGAGGAAGATGTCTGTGTAGCGGTGACTTCCATCACAGCTCTTCCCTCAACTTCAGCCTTGCATGATGTGTCAGAGGTTACAGCCCCTGTTGCAATTCCGTCCACCAGTGGGGTGGGAGGTAGTTTGGGAGACACTCTCTTGTCTCCCATTCCTACAACATCTGGCGTGGGAGGCAGGAAGAGGTCTACTCCTGCTTCAACCTCCAAACCTCGCTACGTCTCCACTCCCATGGGCAAGAGGCCGAGGAGGAGGTTAGATTTTTCGTCTTCCTCTTCCTCGTCGGACGAGGATGCGTCGCAAAAAGTGGTGGTAAGAGGGAGGAGAGTAGGAGTAAGAGGGAAGGGTAAAGGAAGGGGGAAGAGGACAAAGGCAGCTTATCTCTCCCCTACAGTTGACCCTGATAGCCCGCCCCCCCGTGACCTGACGCCACCACCACACTCTCCCTCTCCTCTCGTGCCTGACGACTCACTCTCGCCTGCCCCTGGTACCGCTGCACCACCACCACCACCACCACCACCACAACAACAGCAACGCGGCGCACCTCGTCATAGACCCGCTGATCCCTATGTGTGGACGGATTGCGATGAATTTGCGCCTGATATACCTATCTTTGACGACAGTCATTCAGGTATACAGGCCGCATTTCCCTGTCGTCAGAGGTCATCAATATTAGATTATTTCACTGCCTTTTTTGATATAATATTGATGACTTACATGATGCAGGAGATAAACACCTTCAAACAACTCTCTGTGCAACTCAGCAATAGACCAGGCAGGGAACATAGTAAGATGTTGCAATGGGCTGACGTCGATATTGCTGAGTTGTATGTGTGGTTAGCTTTGACCATGATGATGCCTCATGTCAAGAAACATCGCCTCAAGGACTTCTGGAGCACACACGCCCTGATATCCACACCTGCGTTCGGGAAATACATGTCCAGGGACAGGTATAGGGACATTTTGTCCTACCTGCACTTCGCCCCCAACATGGGTCCACACCCGAACGACAGGCTGTGGAAAATTAGGCCAGTAATGTCTATCCTCCAGGAGAAAATACGAGCATTTTTTCGACCATTCCAGAAAGTGGTTATCGACGAGTCTCTGGTGCTGTTCAGGGGAAGACTGTCCTTCATCCAGTACATCCCGTCAAAGAGGCATAGATTTGGCATCAAATTCTATGTCATCTGCGACTGTAAGACTGGCTATGTGTTGGATTTTATACTCTATTCAGGTACGGATGTGGATGTCCCGGCCGACGACCCTCTTGGCTTCAGCGGGAGTGTTGTCAAGGCACTCATGGGGGATTACCTTGACAACAACCACATCCTGTACACTGATAACTATTACACCTCTCCAGCACTTAGCCAGTTTCTCCTGCAGCACCAAACAGGATCCTGCGGAACTATTCGTGTCAACAGGAAGGGGTGGCCAGCATTCCCTCTCACCCGGAGGGGCGACTGCTTCAAAAAGAAATGTGGGAACATGCTGGCCATCAAATGGCACGATAAACGCCCCGTCAATATGCTCACCACCGTGAACAGGGGCGTGATGCAGGATTCTGGGAAGACTGAGCGCGGCACAGGTGATACCATCTACAAGCCTGATGCTGTGCTCGATTATAACATCAATATGAGACTCGTTGATAAGTCAGACATGATGGTGAGTTCCATCGATTGTCTGAGAAAAACTTGTAAGTGGTACAAGAAGGCTTTCTTCCACCTTCTTGATGTCACAGTGCTGAACTGTTATATACTCTACCTCCAGCATCACCCTGACTCCAAGTTGGCACTCCGGGAATTCGAGCTAGAGTTGATATCTCAGCTCCTGGAGAGGTTCAGCACTGTGCAACCACAGCAAGGCAGACAGGCAGCGGCACAACGGCCTGACAGGTTGCAGCAGAGTGGCTATATGGCTCGCCACTACCTCACTAATCTGCCACCGTTGCCGTCAGGACGTCCAGGCTCTCGTCGCTGCTATGTTTGCAGGCACACAACACGTCACCCCCAGAAGTCCAAGGAAACTCGCTTCTGGTGCAAGGAATGTTGTGTGCCGTTATGCCCTGGAAACTGCTTCTCAGACTACCATATATTGGAATATATATAGAAGCAGGAAGTGATGGGAGTATGCGAATAAAGTGACAGTGACACTTGGTGACAGTGACACTATTTAGGCTATAAGAAAAGTGAGAGTGACACATTTGTACATATATTTTAGGCTGTAGTGACGTGATAGTGACACATTTGTACTTATTAGGCTATAAGAAAAGTGAGAGTGACACATTTGTACATATATTTTAGGCTGTAGTGACGTGATAGTGACACATTTGTACATATATTTTAGGCTGTAGTGACGTGATAGTGACACATTTGTACATATTAGGCTATAAGAAAAGTGATAGTGACACATTTACGCATAGAAAAAATTATAATAAAAAATTTAAAACAACAAAATACAAAAATATATAGAAAATAAGGATAACAGTGATAGTGACACATTTATATTTACGTTGAACATGAACAAATGGTGCGAATGACACTGAAAATGTTTCGCGTAAATACTGTACATAACTCCCACGCTTCTCTCCAGGGCATAAAACCACTCTGGAATGGTCAGCTAACCACACAAATAATACAGGGGCTGTAATGGTAGGATGCACACGAACCGTACGACGTGTCCCCTGGGGGAGGCAAGTGTTGCGTCATTCTGCCGGCGGCCATCTTTTCTCCACCCACGCCAGTCCTTGTCAGAGCCACGCTCACAAAGCGAACGCAGCCTCGCTCTCACGGGAAAAGTGACCTCCATTCCTCACTTGATTTCTCGGTAATGGAGTGTCCTAGAGAGCTAGGGTTGGTTTTAATGGAAAGAGGAGGAGTTGATGGTGAGTACACAATCAAATTTAAGTTGTTCAGTATTGTAGTTTAGACGTAGGGAGTAAGAGAAGTAGAGTGATTTTCCGGGAAATACCCGGACAGGCAGGATTAAATTAAGTATTTGCCCCGTACACACAGCACGTAATTTCATTCTTGGCCCGGCCCGGAGGGGTTAATCTGCCAAATGACCGCGCTGCTTTGTTGATGTTATCGAGGACATCTTCGTCTATTCTGCTGGATGGGGTTACAACACTGCCCAAATATTTAAAATTTGAGACAGTTTGCAGTTGTGTACCATCCAATGAAAATATTGGCACCTCTTGATTGGGATCGGTATTACAAATCATTACTTCTGTCTTTCTGGCATTGATCTGCATCCCCAGTGATCTATATATATTAGAAAAGACATCAAGGATGTGCTGCAATGACTGGGGAGTGTGGGAAATAATGGCAGCATCATCAGCATATTGTAGTTCTATAATCTGGCGTATGGAGGTTTTTGTGTGGGCTTGTAGTCTACGGATGTTGAAGAGACTACCATCAAGCCTATACTCAAGTTGTATACCATCCTCAGCATATAAGGAGTTCTGTGCTAATGTCATTATAACAGAGACAAAGATGTTAAATAGTACAGGGGCGAGAACATCACCCTGTTTGACTCCTACCTCCACTGGAAAGGGTGGAGATTCCAGGCCACCAATACATACTTTAGCTTGCATGTTATTGTGAAATTTTTTCAACATGTTTAAGAATTTAGGAGGAACTCCGTATTTAGTAAGAATTTTCCATAGCAGATCCCTGGGCACAGTGTCGAAGGCTTTTATCAAGTCCATAAATACAATATAAAGGTCTTTGTTTTGTTCCATACATTTTTCTTGTATTTGTTTTAGAGTAAATATCATGTCTACGGTGCTCCTGTTCTTCCTGAAACCACACTGTGAATCTGGTAAAACTGCTTCTGATATGTGAGTCACAAGACGAGAGAGCATAACCCGAGCAAGGATCTTACCTGCAACCGAGAGGAGAAAGATTCCTCGACTGTTGTTGCAGTCTTCTCGATCTCCCTTGTTTTTATATATAGGGATGATATTAGGGTCCACCCACAGTTTGGGCAATTTCTCGCCCCTCCACAAAGCACATATAAAATTGTGTAGCTGTAACTTCAATAAGTACCACCATACCTAAACACTTCCCCGGGGACACCATCTGGTCCACACGCTTTTCCATCTTTCAGGTGTTTGATGGCATTACAGACTTCATAATATCCAGGGATCGTGTCCAGGTTCTGAATGAGAGGTAAATCCGGTAACAAATCTAGGATGAATTCATCCACGTCATTGTGGTGATTGAGTAAGGTATGAAAATGTTCAGCCCACCGGTCCAGAATTTTGCCTCGTTCTCTGTGAATGGTCGTACCATCTACAGACCGAACTGAATCAAGCCGGTTTCTTCTGGGTCCATAGACTGATTTAAGGGCATTATAAAAACCTTGCATGTTATTGGTATCCGCAAAGGCTTGTATTTCTTGAGCTCGCTCGATCCACCAGCAATTTTCCATCCGTCTAAGCTGTTGTTGCGCTTCTGCCCTGAGGTCCTTCCACCGTTTGGCCAGTGTTTCTGATTGAGGGTTGGCTAGGAAGGCATCATGGGCTCTTCGCTTTCTCTCTAATAACTCATGGATATGTGTTGAATTTTGATCGAACCAGTTCTTTCCTTAAGGCCTAATGTTTCTTCTGTGGCTTCCTTTATGATGGAACAAAACCGTTCCCATTCTACATCTGGGTCGTCGATGTCGTCTGCATAACCGTTGACTGCAGTAGCTAGTTTGTCCCCAATTTTTCCCCGTAATTGATTTCTTGTTTCGGGACTCTTAAGTGCAGCAAAATTTAGTTTTTTAGCTGGTGCCTGTCTACGTACAGGGGGTCTAACTTTCATTCTCATCTTAGATCTGACAAGGCGATGGTCAGTCCAGCATTCTGCTCCTCTCATTACTCGTGTGATGGTTATGTCACTGATATCTTTCCTTCTGGTGATGACATAATCCAGCATGTGCCAGTGGCCTGATCGAGGGTGTTTCCAGGTGTTTTTATATTTGTCTTATTGTTGATAAATGGTGTTCGTTATAACCATTTCGTGCTCGGCACACAGTGTCAGTAGTCTCAACCCATTAGAATTCATGCTGCCTGTGCCATGTTGTCCGATGGCACCATCCCATAAGTCCTTGTTTCTCCCCACGCGTGCATTAAAATCCTCCATCAGTACAACTTTGTCACTCCTATTGATGTTATGAAGCACTGTGTCCAGGGAGCTGTAAAATCTGTCTTTTGTGTCTTCATCAGAATTCAGCGTTGGAGCATACGCGCTTGTGAGTGTGATATAACGGCCTTTAACAAGGGGTATTCTCCAGGTCATTAACCTCTCATTTATGGCGGTTGGGCCCTCTGGTATGTTGGTCAGAAGCTTAGTTTTAGCAGCAAACCCCACCCCGTGAATCCTGGGCTCCTCCTCATTCAGCCCCCTCCAGTAAAAGGTGTAACCTTCTCCAATCTCCTCAAGAGAGTCTTCCCCAGGAAATCGAGTCTCACTTAATGCAGCAAAATCGATGTCATATCTGCGCAGTTCATGTGCAACAATCGCGGTTCTTCTGGCTGGTCTTGTGCCATTGGTAGTTTGGTCCATCAGGATACGCACATTCCATGTGGCTAGATTTACATTAGATTTATACTGTTTGCTATCGCTTTGGGCGTTGACTGTATGACCGCGACAAGCCATCTAGTCCTTGGCGGAGGGACGATTTTTAGGCAACCTTTTCTATGCCCTTCCCTGATTGAGGGAAAGCTGCGCAGACCCTAAACAGGACAGCTTTGTCGCGACGTACGACTGCCGAAGATGAATGCCACTCCTTCCCATTCATCAGCGACCATATGGCACGCGCCGCCTCCGTGCAGAGCTCAGACTAAGGGCCTCCAGCACCAACGCATGCCTGTCCCCACCGTCCTGCTCCATCGCTGGAGGACTTTTGGGTGTCGAAGGATGAGATATGAAAGGGATGAGTTGTGAAAGGGAACAAAGTGCAAGCCCATGTGAGTAGATTAATGTGAGTAGTAGGCTTGGGCTTTCCTATACTCACAGCCTTGACAGAACCAGCAGTAATCAGATGGCAAGTGAACCTCGACGATCTGTCTGCTAGCACCGCTGCAGGGGAATCGCCAATATGACAGAAAGTAGGTATTCCGTCATCCGCCTCAATGCACATCCCCAGTGCATGCTCTTTCCTCGGGGGAGCACCCGAAGCCCTTGTCTCAGCAGACTATCCCACAGGGCATTTGGGTCCCCTCACTTGGTTAAGCCCATCAGCCGAGATGGTTAACCGGGGTGTGGCGCTAGGAGCCAGTCAAGTGAGAATTGAGGAGTCAGTGACGTCCAGTGTCCTGTGGCCACCCATACGGGTGCGGCTGGCCCAGTGACAAAGGTACTACGCCTCCTGACATCCCCCATGCACCCCATATGTATATGTATTAACACATACACACACACACATACCTAATAGAATATACACACATATGTATTAACACACATACTCATACATACACACACGTACGTATTAACACACATACTCCTACACACACATATGTATTAACACACACACATATACACACCAATACCCTAATAGTATACACACATATGTATTAACACACACACACGCATACACACGTATGTATTAACACACACACATATACACACACATACCCTAATACTATACACACATATGTATTAACACACACATATACACACACAGAATGGTAACAGTAGTAATAACTCAACCTTTACTTATCATGGTGTGAAAATTTTTACTAAGTTGTATAGATTAGTGAACAGCAAGTTGATGTTGTGGTTTCATTAGAGAGAGAGAGTTGTGTGTGTTGGCATGGGTGTGTGTGCCTGTGTGTGTACATCTGTGCGCTTGGGCGTGTGCGTGCCTGTGTGTGTACGTGCGTGTGTGTACGTGTGTGCCTGTGCGTGCATGCATGCGTGTGTGTTCGTGCTTGCATGCACGTGCGTGCGTGTGTGTTTGTGGAGGGGGGGATCTGATCGAGGTGGTAGGATAATTTGTACATGGATGACTTCCATTCATCCCTGGTTTTGATCTGTGACCACAATATAATTAATAATTAATTGGTTGTTGGTGAATCTGACATTACATGATAACATTAATATTAATATATTAATATACACCTTTATATGTACAGTCCTCAGGGACATCTGAAACACAGTACATGTTTCCAATATTAATAAACACCTTTATATGTATAGTGCTAACCTAACCTAACCTAACCTAACCTAACCTTTATATGTTTAGTGCTAACCTAACCTAACCTAACCTAACGTTTATATGTACAGTGCTAACCTAACCTAACCTAACCTAACCTTTATATGTATAGTGCTACCCTAACCTTACCTAACCTTTATATGTACAGTGCTAACCTAACCTAACCTTTATATGTACAGTCCTAACCTAACCTAACCTAACCTTTATATGTACAGTCCTAACCTAACCTAACCTAACATTTATATATACAGTCCTAACCTAACCTAACCTAACCTTTATATGTAGTCCTCAGGGTGTGGCTGGACATCTGAAACAACGGGTGAAGTTCCACTAGACCGGTCCATCTGTGGCCTGGTGGTCACAAAGGAAAGGTAAGTAACACACAGACACACACAGACAACACATGACCTATTCACTGGTCCAAGTGTTCTTATCCCTGGCCATTATCACTCTCAACACACACACAGACACACACAGACAACACATGACCTATTCACTCTCTCCCTCAGATAATAAAATATATCTATAAAAGAGAGGCGTCTGTCTGTGTGTGTTTGTCTGTGTGAAATTTTCTCCCAAACCAAAAGAAATAGACGGAACAAACCATATATATATATATATATATACCTGAAAGGGCATGACCCAGGGAAGGTTAAGGTACAGTAGGCTCCACTTCTGCGTTTACCACTTACCACTACCAATGTTGAGCCACCCAGAAATTAGAATCCCTAACCACGTGTGATCCTGATACGAACCACTCACTACAGAGTGAGATGGAAAGAGTGGTTTGGTAAAGGAAAGTGTGTCTCATAAGGTGTGTGTATGAATTTAACACTGTTCTCTCTGACACTTGTGATGGTTCTCCAACACCTGATTGTCTGGCCTAAACATTACTATCTAATGACTCCATCTGATTAATATAATATCCTACCATATTGTATGCATTGTAATTGTATACAAAACATAACATTATTTATTTTCAGGTCCTGTTTGCATAATTGAACTAATCATGTTTGGCCACAAAAAATGATGTTGTAGGTATTGAGAAGGAGAATGTGGTGGGGAAATGAAGGAGTCGAGTGAGTACTGGAAATGGGTAAAGGAGAAGGGTAATGGAAAGAGGATGTGGTCGAGGTGTAGGACAGAGTGTGGAGAAGTGAGTGAGTAATCATTGGGTAGTTAAGTCACACTCCACTACAAATCAAAAAAACCTTTGGTAACCAGTAACACAAAGTCATTAATCAGAAAATGTCTTGACTGAGGTTAAATAACAAAATTGGCTGACTTGTAATATATTGCAACAATAAATAGAGGGTGGAAGGTTTCATTGCATAACATGGTAATATATTGCAACAATAAATAGATGGTGGAAAGTTTCATTGCATAACATGGTAATATATTGCAACAATAAATAGAGGGTGGAAGGTTTCATTGCATAACATGGTAATATATTGCAACAATAAATAGAGGGTGGAAGGTTTCATTGCATAACATGGTAATATATTGCAACAATAAATAGATGGTGGAAAGTTTCATTGCATAACATGGTAATATATTGCAACAATAAATAGATGGTGGAAGGTTTCATTGCATAACATGGTAATATATTGCAACACAAATAGAGGGTGGAAGGTTTCATTGCATAACATGGTAATATATTGCAACAATAAATAGATGGTGGAATGTTTCATTGCATAACATGGTAATATATTGCAACAATAAATAGATGGTGGAAGGTTTCATTGCATAACATGGTAATATATTGCAACAATAAATAGAGGGTGGAAGGTTTCATTGCATAACATGGTAATATATTGCAACAATAAATAGATGGTGGAAGGTTTCATTGCATAACATGGTAATATATTGCAACAATAAATAGAGGGTGGAAGGTTTCACTGCATAACATGGTAATATATTGCAACAATAAATAGAGGGTGGAAGGTTTCATTGTATAACATGGTAATATATTGCAACAATAAATAGAGGGTGGAAGGTTTCATTGCATAACATGGTAATATATTGCAACAATAAATAGATGGTGGAAGGTTTCATTGCATAACATGGTAATATATTGCAACAATAAATAGATGGTGGAAGGTTTCATTGTATAACATGGTAATATATTGCAACAATAAATAGAGGGTGGAAGGTTTCATTGCATAACATAGTAATATATTGAACAATAAATAGAGGGTGGAAGGTTTCATTGTATAACATGGTAATATATTAACAATTTTAGGATACATATAAAGGTTTGGCCACTTTGCAGACTCAAGCTATTCCCTTGAAATTCTTCAACTGTCCCTTTTTCCTTCTCTTTCCTTCTGGTTACTGTTTATCTTCTTCATTTCTTTTCTTTTCGTGTTAATGTCCTCCAGGACCAGTATGGCCTTCTTTCTTTCTTCCTCTTCATTTACTCAAACTCATTCATTATAATTGAATTATATTGAGCACATGCATATCATACGTAGACATGAACGTCACTCTTTTATCTTCCATTATTCGGAGATACTTACTATGTAACTATACGAAGGAAGAGAGCCGGAGGAATGTGTTTTCAGCTTGTATAGCCTTTTGTGAACTCCTCACGAGGCAATATTGACAAGGTATATACTGGTAATAATTCATTACACAAACATTTTAAGAAACTTTCATTACCACCAGGTTATTCTTCCTTGCGATGCTACAATTGTCTACCATGACAAAGTTAAAATCATAGTGACAACAAAATAATAATCATAAAGTGGGTGGTGCACGAACACAATCTTTAAGGGTTATGGATGTTTTGGTATTGATTATTCCACCTTCTCTTTATTAGTAACTGGCAGGATAAAAATGACTTATTACATGACTCATATATATATATATTTAATAAACAATTGTATAATACATCAAATAACACTACTCGATCACTGTTGATGCTTTAGCATTTCAACTCAACCCCTGTTTCCATTTCACTCTGTAATGATTGGTTCGCCTCATGATCACACGTGGTTCGGGATTCAAGATTCTAGGTGGTTCAACATTGCCAACGTTAACTTATATACGGTACGCGGAAGTGAAGCCAACTGTACATAAAAACTTCACATTTCGAAGATTACAATATCCTCTGAAGCTGTCATATGGAATGACTATTAATAAGAGCCAAGGTCAAACCATGACATCTATAAGGCTTAATCTCTCTGAAAATCCAGTCTTCACACATGGGCATCTCTATGTTGTACTTTGACGTGTTGGAAATGCAGAGAACATCTATATATTGACTCTAAACCAGAAGACAAAACAATTGTGTACACTGAAGTTTTGCAATGAAAGTTTGACCACAACACAGAAAAGTTTATGCCGTTTATGTTATATACAGGTTTTATCAGTACATTCTTTACCCGCCGCACTACGACATCAGCTTAAAAAAACAAAACTTAAGATAATGAAGAAAATGCGGCGGGTAAACGATTGAGCAAAAAACCTTGTACAGTTGTAGTCAATAACAATTATCCACATATGGGTATCTCAAACAATTTATTGTCTAATGTTTTCAAGTTCACATATGATGTTATTGTTTTAAGTAGTGTGTAGCTGCTTGTATTAAATTAAAAGATAGTAGTTAACCTATTTATTGGAAAGATTATCATCTAAGGAACAGAGGGAAGCTGTCAAACTTTTATGTGAGTTACCCCTATATGGATGATTATATATGGCCACGACTCTATGTAAACCATGCTGAAAAAAAATAAAATAAAATTGATTGTTGTTACTCCTCCTTCTGGCACCGTACCTAACCACTTCAAGTTTGGTTGGACCAGCGAAGCGGGCCGGCTACAGCTAGTTTGAAATAATATAAGGTAAGTCATTTTACGAGCCTGTGAAACTTATATTTCCATACTGTATTTCATGACTTTGCAGATGTGACGAATTGACTTTTGCCTCTGACTGTACAAGTTTGTTCACTGCACTGATTCCACTGTTATAGTGTGGGAAGGGCAACTATGAACTTTCCTGCTATTTGTTCGGGTTTGAGAAAGTGGTTTGGTTTATTATATTTCATATTCCCATTGGTATAGATTAAGGGACCCAGTTATGTAGTCAGAAAATTGGAGATAAATGAGTCCTTCAAATGTTGCCACCAAACAATATAATAATAATTAAAGGATGTTGTTTCGTGGCATAGGCAGGAAGAATGAAAAGCCACCAGATCTCATACACGATTACAGGGTCCCTTTATATATGAGTGTTATGTTGGTAGTAAATGTATGACGGAGAACAGCACCCCGGTGAAGGACATTACAGGGTCCCTTTATATATGAGTGTTATGTTGGTAGTAAATGTATGACGGAGAACAGCACCCTGGTGAAGGACATTACAGGGTCCCTTTATATATGAGTGTTATGTTGGTAGTAAATGTATGATGGAGAACAGCACCCTGGTGAAGGACATTACAGGGTCCCTTTATATATGAGTGTTATGTTGGTAGTAAATGTATGACGGAGAACAGCACCCTGGTGAAGGACATTACAGGGTCCCTTTATATATGAGTGTTATGTTGGTAGTAAATGTATGACGGAGAACAGCACCCTGGTGAAGGACCACTAACTTGTGGTGGGTCTCTCTCCTGGAGGAAGTGGAAGGGTGTAACTCTTCTGTGTGTATGTATGTGTATATATATGTGTGTATGTTTATATGTATGTAGGCTGCAGGCTATCAGTAGCCCGTGACTCTTGCGAGGCCCCGAGATTATTGGGAGTCGCACTAGATGAGACAGTGGAGCTTCGTGGTGATGTTGGTCACTCACAGCATCTTGGAATATGCTTGGGCATCTTCTATGTTGTGAGACGATGTAGGGGGTATTTTCTTGACGTGTTGGCGTAGCTAGGATAATTGACGAACAGCTGGACCCAATTCACCTCTGAAAAATCCTAGATGTTTTCTCGTGGATTCGAACCAGGGTACTTGACATTCGCAGTCCGTCTCTTTATCCACTCTGCCACCGCCTCCCCCAGTTGTTTGCTTCCCATCTAGGCCTTGCCTGGCCTGATGGAGAGCGTGGATTCCTTCTTGGAGGCCGACTTGGCAATGTTGGAAGACGACGAGACTCCAGTTGCAGATCACTGGCCTGAGCTGCCCTCACGCAACCCTCCCCACCTCTCCTCGGTCACTCTGCAGCTCAGGTTGCAGCCGTCCACCTCATCAACCTCTATCAAGTGACCAGTTGATATCTCGCCCGATTCCTTGCAGGATTCAGATGGTGTGGACTGTTTGTCTCCAAATGCCAAGACGGCAAAGTTTGCTCCAGCTGTGCACGATGTACCTTCTCTACCTCACCCTGGTGTTTCTTCCTTGTATACCCTCTCCTTGCCCTCGTCTAACCTTCCTGCTTTTGTCCTGAGAGATACCGATATCAAGCTCTCCTTCTCTAGGAACCCATCTACTGACACACAACTGTGTTGGTTGTCTGATGTCAACAGGGCTTTCCAATTGCAGCGTTAACTAGCTGAAGTCAAGATGGCTACAGTCACCTCCCGGTTTGTCTACATCTCTAGGAAGCGTCAGAACATCATTGATAGAGTCAAGGCTGGTGAATTTTTGTCTCTGCCTCTCATTCTTCAAGACTCACTCGAGAGGCCTCGTAACTTCCCCAGCTACATCCTCACCCGTTTTCCTCTTGATGTTGACCAGAAACTTGCCGAGGGATACCCCAGCTGAGCACACACCACTGACTAGTCGACCTGTACTCTAGCCTTTCCAGGGACAGTGTTGTGGCCTTCATTGACCTTCTAAGTGCCTTCGATGTTGCTAATAGAGACATCATTTTGGATCAACTGGTTGACTTTGGGATAAAGGGTAATCTACTATGGTAGATTCGGGGCTACCTCAGTAACAGGACCTCCCGTGTGTTTTTCAGTGCTGCTCTTAGTCCTTTGCACAGTTTTCATCCTTGTATGCTTCAAGGGGGTGTTGTCAGCCCATTGTTATTTAGTATTTTGATGCATCGGCTGCTCACTTCTCTCCCTGATATTCTTGGAAATACAATTACGTGCAGATTTTGTAATTTTTGGCCTTATTGCGTCATCGTATCTTGACTGTCAAATTTTTATGGGTGCCATCCCATGTAGGTTTACGTCACAATGGTACAGTTGACAGACTCGTGAAGGAGGCCTGCCGTCTGGCTCCTCGTGGTGTTGGACGTCCTCTCTACTTGACATGTTACCTTTTTAGAGTTCGCTCCGCCGCTCTCCTCCCTGTATGGCGACGCAGGGATGCAGAGAAGCCCTTCAGCATCTCCATCACCCACTACGAGTCTGTCTGCTGTCACAAATATTCCCACCGTCGTCGGGGCCTCATGATTCGGAGACACAATGTAGTCTCTGCTCGTTTGAAGCTTGGCTACCGGCCACCATGGCAGGTTGCTGGGATGCAGGGTGAACCTCCCTTCACTGAGTGTCGCTTGTGTCGAGCGCCTCGTGCTAACACTATAGAACACTATTGTCTGGCCTGCCCCACTGTCTGACACTTGCTGCCTAGGGGCCTGCCACTTGATGTGGTTTGTCGACACCTGCTCAACCATCAGGATCTGGAGGAACTTCTGGTATGCCACCCTCGTATGTGAGACCTCTGTACCATGACCCATAATACCATTACCACACACACACACACACACACAACACATGACCTACTGTTATCTCCATGGTAGGTTAATATGGTACCCATGTGATACCTCTGTACCATGACCCATAATACCATTACCACACACATACACACACACACACACACAACACATGACCTGCTGTTATCTCCATGGTAGGTTAATATGGTACCCATGTGATACCTCTGTACCATGACCCATAAACCCCCCCCCCCTTATGCCTATTCCTGCGCCCCCCTAATCCCCCCGCACCCCTCTAAACACACACAACCCACCCCCAAGCCTGTCCCCCTATTCCCGCACCCCACTAAACCCCCTTCGCACCCCCCAATAGCCCCAAAAACACACACAACCCCCCCCTTTCTAAGCCAGTCCCCCTATTCCCGCACCCCACTAAACCCCCCGCACCCCCCTAAACCACCCTGCACACACTCATGTCTGTATTTACTACACTGAAAATAATATTACTACACCAACACCAATCACATGATTGGAAACTACAAAGAGTTGATCAATTCCACAACGAAAGAATGTCAGCCGTGTAAATTACTTCTGGGTGAATTGTTTAATGAATTTGTTGAGTAAACTATACAGTGATTATTATTATCTAACTGTTGGATAGATTTTGTGAATGTGGATACTCACCTCTTGGTTAATAATGAAGCCTTACAAATGTGGTTGGTTGGGAAGCTAACAAGCGAGTACCACTGTGGAATCAACCCTAAAATAATGAAGCCTTACAAGTGTGGTTGGTTAGGAAGGTAACAAACAAATACCACTGTGGAATGGACCCTAAAATAATGAAGCCTTACAAGTGTGGTTGGTTGGGAAGCTAACAAACGAGTACCACTGTGAAATCAACCCTAAAATAATGAAGCCTTACAAGTGTGGTTGGTTGGGAAGCTAACAAACAATTACCACTGTGAAATCAACCCTAAAATAATGAAACCTTACAAGTGTGGTTGGTTAAGAAGGTACCAAACGAATACCACTGTGGAATTAACCCTATAATAATGAAGCCTTACAAGTGTGGTTGGTTAGGAAGGTACCAAACGAATACCACTGTGGAATTAACCCTATAATAATGAAGCCTTACAAGTGTGGTTGGTTAGGAAGGTAACAAACGAATACCACTGTGGAATGGACCCAGTGTTATTGTTATTGTTATATTACAGACATCATGTGTATGTACAATGATAGGGTGTGTGTGTGTGTGTGTATATTGATAGGGTGTCTGTGTGTCTGTGTGTGTGTGTGTGTACAGAGGTTATTATTATATTACAGACATCATGTGTATGTACAATGATAGGGTGTGTGTGTGTGTGTATATATTGATAGGGTGTGTGTGTGTGTCTGTGTGTGTGTGTGTACAGAGGTTATTATTATATTACAGACATCATGTGTGGACGGAGTGTAATACTGATGATGATGATGATGGTGATGGTGGTGATGGTGTTGGCTCTCACACCACCTGTTGATGCTGGAATACGTACTGGTAAGTTTGGTTATTATTATTGTTACTATGTGTGTGTGTGTGTGTGTGTGTGTGTGTGTTGTGTACAAAAAAGAGAGAGGAAGGAAGAAGGATGTGTGTGTGTGTGTGTGTGTGTGTGTGTGTATTGTATAATAACCAAACAATGTACTGTACAATTAGACAAATACCATTGAGACATTGTTGATTAAAATTACCCAAAAATAATAAAATTACCCAATATTAAAATGACCCAATATTAAAATTACACAGTATAAAAATTACCCAATATTAAAATTACCCAATATTAAAATTACCCAATATTAGAATTACCCAGTATAAAAATTACCCAATATTAAAATTACCCAATATTAAAATTACCCACAAATATTGTCCTCCAAGTTGATAGGTTACAACATACAGCGTTGGTGTTAAATCTGGAGCCACTAATTCCTCCAAACTATTCTAAGCAACAGATAACCATTACTTCTGTTGATATGGTCCTGATGTTTCCTGGCATACTTTGGAGGAATTAAGGTGCTCTAATGTATAAGAGACAGGAAAGGACAGAGTATGAAGGAAGAGAAGGAAAGGAGAGAAAAAGATGGTGTATGGAGGAGGTGAAGTAAAGAGAATAAGAAGGAAACGAAAGTAAAGTATGAAGGAGGAGAAGGAAAAGAGAAGAATAGGTTGTGTATGGAGGAGGTGAAGTAAAGAGAATAAGAGGGAAACGATGGTAAAGTATGAAGGAGGAGAAGGAGGTGGAAGGGAGACAAGAGAAGAAATAGATAGAGGGGTAATGAGATGAGAAATTACAAGGGTAGAGAATGGAGGAGAAAAAGGAGGAGGAACGGAGAGAAGAATGGAGAGAAGGAGTAAAGGAAGAAAGGAAGGAAGGAGTAAAGGAAGGAAGGTGGAAAGAATAGAAGAATAGAGAGAAGGAGATAGGGAAGGAAGGAAGGAGGGAGGAATGAATAGAAGAATAGAGAGAAGGAGAATAGGATAGAAGGAAGGAAGGAATGAGAGAAGAATGGAGAAAAGGAATAAAGAAAGGAAGGAGGGAATGAGAAAAGAATGGAGAGAAGGAATAAAGGAAGGAAGGAAGGAATGAGAGAAGAATGGAGAGAAGGAATAAAGGAAGGAAGGAAGGAATGAGAGAAGAATGGAGAGAAGGAATAAAGGAAGGAAGGAGGGAAGGAGAGAAGAATGGAGGAAAGGAGAGAGAGAAGAATGGAGAGACGGAGCAGAAATGTTGATATAAATAATAATCCACTATTACCCTTGAGAGAGAGAGAGAGAGAGAGAGAGAGAGAGAGAGAGAGAGAGAGAGAGAGAGAGAGAGAGAGAGAACACAGTCATCACTAACAACTTTCCTCTCTCACCAGAATGTCCCGCCTACAACCAGTCATCCATGGTGCCTCAACAACCATTAGAGATGAACAAAATCGGTGAAGGTGTCCTGGAGACTCGCTTTCAGGTATTGTCTCCACCTGATAATAATACCAGGTGGGGGACAAGTCTACACATCATGAATCAAGACAATAAACAAACTCTGGCAACACTCGACATTGATCACATTACCGGACCTCATAACCAAGTCAACATCAAGTGTTCCTGTACTAGTGAAGATGATCATTCCAGTGTCAAAACAATCACAGCACCAGACGTCATCACCAAGCTGGCACCTCAAGACTTTCTCCAGCTTAGGGTTGGGTGTCATCACGTGTACTACAACACCTGGAGTAAGATAACCTTCCCATTGTCATTCACCCACTACAAGTGGGAAGAACAACCTAAACATCTCAAGAAGAAGGTCAGTTGTTCTCTTTATTAGCAATGCATATAGATAAAATCATGACAATTATTACCATAACCTGACATAACCTAACCTAGCCTAGCCAACCCTAACCTAACAAAACCTAACTTTAACCTAACTTAACCCTAACCAAACCTTACCTAACCAAACCTGATCAAACCTAATTTAACCTGCCGTAACCTAGCCTAAAGTAACTTAACCTAACCAATCCTAATCAAACCTAACCTAACCTGCAGTAACCTAACCTAACCTACAGTATCCTAAGCTAACCTAACTATTACCAGATTAATATAATAATGATGTAAATAATGATGTGTGTTATTATTATTTCAGGGAGGAGAGTGTTGGGTGGAGTTGTCAACTAACAATGATGATGAGGAGGAGAACCAGAAGTTGATGGACCACATATGTCCCTTCAACCTACCAGAGTTCCCACAACTTCAATTGACAGTCAAGTGTCCAGATAATGTTGAACAATGTGCAACCATCAACTTCTGCAACACCGGTTAGTCTAATCCATCAACTTATGTTTATATTATTTAATTAAATTATATACTATATTAGTATTATATTGGATGTCAGACAAGGATTTTTATAGCATTAATAATGAATGAAAAGTTATTGACAACCATCATTTAAATATCAATATAAGAAAATTAAGCATGTAACACCAAGGTAAAGAAGTGGGTTATACACTTTTGGTACATTGGAGTGCCTTCATTCCTTCAAAGAACGTCAAGAAACAGAACCTGGTGAACAAATATACTAATATCCTGTTGCTTGGAATAGTTTGGAGGAATCAGTTGCTCCAGTATTACTTTCTTAAAGGTATTATTTGTAATGGGTGAATTAGAAGGCTACTAATTACCACAAACTATGCCAGGAAACAAATCATCTCAGTGATTCTAATACTCACCACATTCTCACCTTGTCTTATTCTAACCTTAAAGTTAATGATGCCTTTAAACAATTCCCAGCAACAGGCCACCATTATTTATGTTAACCTGGTTCTGTTTCCTGGCATACTTTGGAGGAATCAAGGTGCTCCAATGTACAGTTGCCAGCACTTATAAACGGTACATTCAGCGCTGTCAGTCCTCTTCTCCTGTACCAGTTATATGTGCAGGCAATTTTACCTACAGTGTAATAGCCTCTTAACAATGTATAATGGTACAATAGTCTCAATATTAGAGTCTCTGTGAGGTGTGTGTGTGTGTGTTTGTTTTACCATAATATATATTTATTAAATAAACATACATGAATATATATATATGTATATATATATATATATATATATATATATATATATATATATATATATATATA
This sequence comes from Petrolisthes cinctipes, assembly GCA_033782935.1. Taxonomy (NCBI): domain Eukaryota; kingdom Metazoa; phylum Arthropoda; class Malacostraca; order Decapoda; family Porcellanidae; genus Petrolisthes; species Petrolisthes cinctipes. Next base: position 1,085 of record JAWQEG010002088.1, on the reverse strand, counting down.
TATATATATATATATATATATATATATATATATATATTTATATATATATATATATATATATATATATATATATATATATATATTGATGAGTACCAAAACAAATGGACCTAACCATATATATATATATGAACATATAAATAAATAAATAAATATATATATGTATATATATAATTAAATAAATATATATATATATATATATATATATATATATATATATATATATATATATATATATATATTTATATATATTAGCTGTACCATATAAAAATAAATAAAGGTAATGTGTATGTATATTTGTTGTCAATCAGAGAGTGACGCAACAGTGAAGACCCCAACACACTGTAACGTGATGAATATAACAAACCTAATAGGCTACAGGGAACCACTACACCACAACCACCACTACAACAACAACAACAACAACAAGATGAAAATGATGATGATGAAGGAGGTGGTGCTGGAGGCGGAGTTTGTCCTCACACCTCCACCAAGCACTGAGAACAACACTGTGGTACTGGAGCTTGGGACCCTAGATACCCATAACACCCCTGTGGGATGGATACAGTTCCGACGCTATCCATCTACTGGTAATGAGTATCTGAGGTTCTATTGTCTCCAGGATTATATTGGTCGTGTGTTGACTCCCTGGAATATCACACCATCACACAACACCATCAGTATCATACTCAAGGTAAGCCACTCTCTCTCTCTCTCTCTCTCTCTCTCTCTCTCTCTCTCTCTCTCTCTTTTATTATATTATTCTCTCTCTCTCTCTCTCTCTCTCTCTCTCTCTCTCTCTCTCTCTCTCTCTCTCTCTCTCTCTCTCTCTCTCTTTTAATTATATTATTCTCTCTCTCTCTCTCTCTCTCTCTCTCTCTCTCTCTCTCTCTCTCTCTCTCTCTCTCTCTCTCTCTCTCTCTCTCTCTCTCTCTCTTTTGTATTACAGCGTTGGTGAATCTGGAGTAACTGATTCCTCCAAAGTTTTCCAAGCAACAGAACACCAATTTATTTGTTAATCTTAAGGGGGTGCAGGAATAGGGGGACAGGCTTGAGGGGTTTTGGGGTGCAGGAGTAGGGGGACAGGC